>CAKNYM010049453.1:96214-153025 GCA_932195095.1 Andricus curvator
ATAAAGTGAAATCTAGAATTGTAAGGATTGGTAATCAATTGAATTTTTAACTCATTCAGACATGGGGACTCATTCAATGATTTTCCTGACATTACGAACCTAAATACTTCACACTTTATAACTCGCGAATTAAAATCAAAGAAAAAGAACACTAAAACAATCCTGGACACTCTCAACGCTAAAGAAAACTAAATTCAGTAAGGTTTGCGAAAATGAATATTGAGAATCGAAACGGTTGATAAAACGTTAAATCAAATCAGAGAGAAATTTTCAGGAATCCCTTTCGCTTTTGTGATCCCACCTCCTTTTCTTTTCACAAAGTCAATTTACTTAGAGTTGAAATCTTAATCGTGGTCGCTAACAAAATCTTTTATTTCAGATTTAAGGCTCTATCAGGATTGGTGCCGGCGTACATATTCGGGACCAATTTCCTGAACGGAGAAAATTAAATCGGTGGAAAAATCAACGGCTATAGACATGTCTCTATAACTAAGATTTAGCGATACAGTTAAATTTAGAATCAATCTAGCTCAATGAATAAAAAAAGTGAATACTTGTTAAAGATAAAGGTTCGAAAAGTAAAATAATGCTACAACGTATACCCCTGATTTTGGAGGTAATCTAAAATATTGCATGTAGGGGAAACCACCCTACAGTAGATAGGAAAAAATTCAACAGCATTTAACTGCATCTGTTTCCAAAAATAAAGAAAGATGATCATTGTTAAATAAAGCTTACATATTTAATTGAGTATTCTTATAGAAAAGAATATCACGAAATTAATTAATTAGCTGTATTAAACATTTTTATTAGACCTGGTCAAGGGTATACGATTTTGACACCTTCGTCCATCAATAGATAATCGTTTCTGGTATTGCTCCTGGGCAAGTCAGAATACTCAATTCTGGATAATTATAATTTATCATTAGTATACTTACAATTCAAATCAATTTATTGATTAAATAATAGTTGAAACTATGATTATTTCACAAAAAACGCAAAAGTTTAAATTGTTGACATTTCTTTTATCTCTGATATTTCGTAAGATTGGTACGATTGGTACGAGCTCGTACCAATCAATACCAATCGTACCAAACATCTAGATGTTTCTTCATACAATTTAACCTGACTTGCGATGACAGAAAAGTGCAGCTCGACGCCTCCATTCAATATGAGTCTATGTGCTGATAGCGCCGTGTATGAGACTATGCGCTGTGTATAAGCATAGGGAATAGTCTCATACAGAGCGCTGTTAGCACATAGACTCATATTGAATGGAGGCGTCGAGCTTTTTTACATACCTCAATCCTAAAAATTATATCTTTTCCGAAAGGCTCCTTAAAACACAATTCAAATTTATGAGCTTTTTAATAACTAATAATTTACACTATTTTCTTAGTTTATTATTTACAATAATTTGAATGTAAAAATTTCACGAATCAAAATAAACAAACAAACACAACCTCTAACTTAAAACAACTGCTAGACAGTCGCAGAGCTGCCAATTTTGACAGAGACATTTTTTGTAATTTTCCGATTATCTACTGTTGGTTATCTACTGTTGGAAAATGTAATATCCAATAAAAAGTCCTTAAATATTTATAAAAACACTTTTTATCAATAAATATTGTTCATTAAACTTTAAGCTTTGATTCTAGTCTATAAACATGTCATAAAAATGTTTCATTAAATTGAAAAGTATGAATAAAGAAGAGGTGAAATTTTTTTTTTCAGGTTAAAAATAAATTGTTTGCTCTCACTCATTAATTAATGATAAAATTTCAATGAAACTTCGTCAGAAGATATAGTATCCTTGCTGAAACGTTATACTAACAAAAGTAATGAACATTTATTGTCAGTTTTCCAGTTAATTAAGATTATCTACTGTAAATCATTATCTACTGTAGGGTGGTTTCCCCTACCTTAAATAAGCGGATGTCTTCAAATTGTACCTTTCAGGATCAGCTTCAGAATTGAATAGACTTCTCAGTCAGATCCAAGCCTATATCGGGTCGTGCTTTGGGCTGAGAATAATGGCCTTGCTTTAAGTCCAGCTAAAACTATTATTATTTTTTTTTTTTTAACTTTTTCTCGGGTGAACCAGGTTTTTCGTCATAGCCACGGACTAAGTCAAGTGACTGATGAGATAAGGATGTTATAAGTTATTTTAATGCGATGTTTGAAATCATTTGCGATGATGTTGTAGGTACAAAATTAGGAGCATGGTGTAGTTTGTAGTTTGTCTTTACCGCTGTTATCCTTACACATCGGCCGTGAGTGTTGGAGGTGACAACAGTCGCCTCTGGATGCTTTCTTAGAGCTACCATGAAATAAATGAATGTCTCAGGCTTAAGGTGGTTACAGCCCAACATGTCGAAGGCATTTTTGGTTAAAGTTGGATTTTTTTATTTTGAGAATAGTATGCACGGGGCTGTCCCGGTATATATTATCAGTCACGGACGCATTATTATAATGCAATCAAGTGATCTGATAAGAGCGTGTGCCTTCACATATTGGGTAAAGCCTGGTTTTTACCCCATCATTCATGGACTGGGTTGCAGTCAAGTGCATGATGGGGGGGGGACCTACAGCTTAAAGTGGGATACGAACCACCAGAACCTTGGTAAAGGTACATAGCAAAATTTCAAGAGGTACTGGCTCAGGGATCGAACCCCGGACCTCTAAGGTGAAGTCCGAGCGTCTAACCAACTGAGCCACCGAGGCTCTTAAAATTATTATTATTATTATACCATTAAGCCATTTCCATTTCGGGGTAGGCGTGACTTGCTCGGTTGCAAAATAGTAGTGCGTAGGTGGGTATATAGGTATAAGGTAAATAGGTATGTAGGTGTTAGGTATAGATATTTTAGATTGATCTGGAATTCTCGTGTTATTTATTGGAATGACACGTTTATTCCGCAACACTGCTCCGACCCCAAGTGAAGAGCCTCACAAAATTGTTATGTGTGGTTCCCCACTTGGGCCCATTTAGTATCCAAGGTCTTTGTTTCAGACGTCATTCACTCTATTGTCATTCTGTTTTGACTAATGGTTTGACTCTGTTTTGACTTTTCTGTCCTGGCATACTAATCTAGCTTCCTTCACGTCCATGCATTTTTTCATGCAAACTCTCGTGTTTCTATGGCTTCTTATGTCCCTTCGGATTAGTGTCTCATTCACAGATTCTAACCATTCTTTCGGCGGTCTATCTCTGGGCATTCTGCCATTTACATTACCTTTATACACGTTGGTCAGTCGTTCATCTTTCATTCTTTGAAGATGACCGAACCATCTTAACTGATTTCTTTCCCATGTGTCAACTATTGTCTATTTTGCACCACATTCTTTGAGGATTATCTCGTGTCGGACTTTGTCCATCAGTGTTTTCCCGCATATTATCCAAGAAAGCAAAGTGCGCGCACGGTGCGTCGCACCACGCGCGGATTTTCTCGCACGACGTGCGCGCAGGGGATGACACAGCTGCGTCCTCATATGCGTGACAGGTGTGTCGCACGTCCTGAGGGTCGCACCTTATGCGTGCCGGTGCGGGTATGGTGCGTGCACACTTTTAGGATTTTTAGAGGGTACAGAAAATATTTACATTGATATTTGTAAATAAAGAGCAGGTAATTCATCATGAACGTATTTTTTATTATGGGTGGAAGGAATATTTATACATTTTAGTTGCGCATTAGCAATTCAGTTTCCGCATGTTTGTATCAACAATAATAAATATTTTTTGCTGCAACTACAAGATACCAGGCACATAAAACTGACAGAAAACATAAAGACGTAGGTAAAAAGTATATTTTTCGTTTAAATAATAAAAAAAAAATGATGACCTAAAACAAAAATTACCTTTTAATTATTTGAACCATAAATAAACTGTTTATAACCGTTTTCACGTCCCTGCAAAAAACGTCGTATTGACAAGTATTAAAATGTATTGACATTTTGAATGCGATTCAATTCTGTTTTCTGTTCCGAAAAAAAGATTTTAAAAGTATTAGTTCGTACTGGTACGCATTACCCTTCATCACGCTGAATGCGAAACGGCAGTGTCGATGATTCGCATTACAACGTATTGGTTCGCATTAAACTTCAATACGCCGAATGCGAGATGGCAGTTGTGGATCTTCTGCATTTAAAAGTATAAAAGTAATCAAGCGGTTCCTGTTTATTGTAAAACTTTTTTAAAATAATGTAAAATAAATATATAAATATTAATAAATAAACATTTTACAAAATATTGAATAAAATTTCAATCTCCGGTTACGCATTCAAAAGTATTCCAATAACTTTTGGAATTTGCAAAATTTAAACCAATGCGAAATTTCGCATTAAAAAGTTTTCAATTCACGCACATCATTCTTCTCTCTCGATCGCATTTAAAATCATTAAAACTAATGCGAACTTTCGTATTAAAAAGTTTTCACTCAACCGAAACATTTCCATCATTAATTCGTATTGAAAAGTATTCAAACCAGTACGAACTCTCGCATTAAAAAGTTTTCACTCGATAAAAAATTTCGCCTCATTATATCGTATTCAAAAGTATTTAAACATATGCGAACTTTCGCATTGAAAAGTTTTTACCTCGCTCAAAAAATGTGTCTCATTCTTTCGCTTTCAAAAGGATTCAAAGTAATGCGAACTCTCGATTTAAAAAGTTTTCATTTCGCTCTGAAACTTTCTCTCATTCGGTCGCATTAGAAAGCATTAAAACGAATGTGAAGTCTCGCATTAAAAAGCATTGCGTGCAAAAATTGTTATCGTTCGTATTCAAACGCATTCAGGAATTTAATGTTATATAAGAAGTATCGCATTTAAACGTTTTCGGCTAACCTCCAATGCGAAACTGACACATAACAGACTTCACGGAAACAAATCGTGAATGCGAAACAATACTTTTGAATTTTACGTTTCTTGCAGGGGTCTTTTGTTAAAGTTTCAGCGAAGGATATTTATTATTTTGGACACAAACATGGTAATATTTGTTGTTTAAATAATAAAAAAATGTTGAACAAGATTGAACAGAAATTAACCGTACTTGTCAAAATGTGTAAATCCTGACACGTACGCCACTGATTATTATATTATCAAAATTAGCTTAAACATGTAAAAAACCCGGTAACACCGAAAAGGAGAATAAAACTAAATATAAATAAACACGCCCACTATTCGACACAAATCGATAGGAACGGGGGGCCGCAGAGTCACTATACATAAAAATCCTATCGCAATGATAAAATTTGCGATCGAGAACCGACATGTTCTCTCGCTAAAAACTCGCAAAACGAAACCATGCGAAACCGACAACGGAAGTCGACAACAGCTGTTACGGCGCGGCCTTTTGGGCCATTACCGTTCGACCGACGCGACCGGGTCTGCGCCGTATATTATTCAGCTAATGCGCGCAGTTTTTAAATATAGCTCCTCTTATTTCTGAACAAATTTTTTAAACATTGATTTTAAATTACATTTTAAACTCAATTTAATGATGAACTTGAAACTAAAAGCACAAATTGAAGTTAGAAACATAAATAAATATGTAAAGTAGAAATTATACCAAAAATTTCATTTTTTTATTTACTTAAATTCAAATTGACAAAAGGCTAATTTTAATTACTTGTATAGTCGATTAAAGTTGGAAATTATAGTTTTAAAATAAATAAAATGCATATTGTACGTTGAAACTATACAACCATGCATTCAATAATTCTTACTAATTTCCTAATTGCTTCTTATTATAAAATCGGGAATGATTTAATTTTTGTAAATAAACCATGTTTACAATATCAATTAATTCAATCTTTAATTATAATAATTATCAATATTTAAAAAAATTTTATTACAATAATAATAGTTTAATATACTACTGTTATCAAAAAATGTGCTTATTACTTATATATGATGTATATAATGACCCTCACAAAGTGCTACACACATGCGCCGCACATCGTGCCTATCACAAAGTGCGTCGCATATGCCTCGCACGTACGTGCCCCGCACAAAGTGCGACCCATATGCCTCGAATCCAGCACGCACCGCGTGCCCCGCATGCTGTGTGAGTAACGTGCCCCGCACGTTTGCTATCTGGGATGCGCAGAGGTTTCATGCCAATCGCGTTAATTTTACTTCTGTCCTTCTCTTGACAAGTCCATGTCTCGCTACCGTATATACCCTAATAGCACGGAACGTTCCTGGGACGTTCCGCGGGAACTTTCGGAACGTTCCAGCGGAACGTTCCAGGAACGTTCCCGGAACGTGTAAAATGTCCGCCGCTTGGGAACGTTCCACTGGAACGTTCCAAACATAAATTAACGTTATTGTTATTATTATCAATAAATATCTCGTAAACCGTAAGTGATAGGTCAAAATCGATGTCAGTTTATGATATGGATATCATATTATAGTGTAGTATATGCGGTACTCAAAACTCAGAAATGACATCCATTTTTACCTATCTCTTACGGTTTACGAGATAATTGTTGTTAAAAATAACAATAATGGAAAGTTCCCCTCAGGTCCCAGTGGAACGTTCCTGGAACGTTCCAGTGGAACGTTCCCAAGGGGCGGACATTTTACACGTTCCGGGAACGTTCCTGGAACGTTCCGCTGGAACGTTCCGAAGGTGCCCGCGGAACGTTCCAGGAACGTTCCCGGAATGTTCCGTGCTATTAGGGTAGTACAGTCGGTACGAATATAGAATTATGTATGGCCATTTTAGCTTTTTTTGTTATGTTTTTATTTCTCAGAATGGACCCTGCTCTACCGATAACCTGCTTACCCTTATTTATGCGCCTATCTAACTTCCCATCTATTTTTCCGTCACTAGTGAATAGGCTACCCAGATATACAAACGCGATTATTATTGGGCCTTCCGTTTCTCCCTCCTTGGATGCACTCACTACCTTCCCTCGTTTGAGGGTTGGTAATGTTACTATTGTTTTTCAAGAATGGTCCAGGATTTAGGATACTTGCTCAACCGTACTCTATCTTGGAAAGAGCAGGTAATGACGATTTTTCAGAACACCTATAGAATTCTACAGCAATTAAATAAAAATAAAAACTCCTTACCTACCTTAACTTGGATTCTCCTAGTTCAGAGTTTGATTCTCATCCTGTTCTTTGATTACGGACGTATTGCTTACGATGATATAACGGATAAACTGAATAGGAAGCTAGAACGGACATAAAGAGCATGTGTCCGTTTTATATACAATTTTCGAAAAAGTGAACATATATTACTCTGCATCGGGAGGGAACTGGGTTCTTGGTCGTCGCTAAAAGAAGGCTATATTTTATGGTCAATTTGCTGTTCACAATATCTAGAAATGAATGTCTATGGAATAGAATACCACTAACTCTATTAGGGAAGCGCCCTCTTACTTTCATTTTAAAATCAAATTTTTTAAGTATCTATTTAATAATTCAAATAAATTACTCGAAATTTCCCACTGGTAACAGTATTCAGTATTATGTTGACCTCTTAGTAAGCTATAATGCAGTTTTTTTATTTTTTTATTTAACACATATAGTATATTTACAACACTAAGAATGGCCCTCTTCGACGAAGAAGGTGTAGATCTCGAGATTGTGAGTACAAGGGTTAGCTTTCGCAGATAACAAGATATAACAATCGAGGACTTGCAAAGAATGTTGAATAAACATAATACAAGCATGAAGAACATGGGCCTCAAAATCAGAAAAACCAATCTGAAATTTAAAATCGCCTTTCATTGTTGCCTTAGAAACGATTGCTTTAAATGCTGTAAAATGTTTCAACTAAAATATCAAATTATTCGAAAATATTTATTATAAGGTCTTATATTTTTACAGTGTTATATATAAATTACGACAAACTACATATGATGTGAAAGCAATAACAGTCTAGGCCTGTCATATGTTTTTGTAAGTGATGTTACGTCGCTACGGTTACATTTTCAAATATGTTACATTCCCGTTACTTTCTCTTTACATTCTTAAAATTTTTTCTTTATTTTTTTGCGTCTACAGAGAAAATTGTCGTAGAAGAAATGACTGGTAAAAAATAAATAGTTCTGCCATTTTTTTCATATTACTTTTTGTCATTTATTCGAAAAAATGACAGAAAAGAAGATTATACATATATACGTATAAACAAGACCGTAGCCAGACAAAATTTTCGAAGGGGGATATATACAGCACGAAAAAAAATCGAGGGGGGGGGGTGGGGTGGGATCTACAGCAGGAAAAAATTTCGGTGGGGAGGATATGCAGCGGCAAACATGAGAGTATACATATATTATATGCATGTTTCAAGATTTTCGGGGGTGGGGGTCACCCCCCGTGGCTACGGCCTTGCATACAGAAATAGATAAAGTATTATATGTAATGAATACAATATAAGTTTCATCAAATCTTAAAACATCATACTGATTTTAACAAATATTTTACGACTTTTTAATTGTTCTACTTTTGTATTCTTTGCTTCGTACCTATATGAATCTTGTGGATTATTGATTTTGAATGCCTGTCGAATCAGATGTGTTCCATTTCTAAAATATACGTAAACAAATTAATAAAATCTCCTTGATCTTAATTCACTTTGAGTTCCTAAAAACGTTTTTTTCCTTCTCTAAACTCAAAAAAAAGGTAAGAAGAAAAATAATTTCTTTTTCATTTATTTGTGTAAAGTTGACCTAACCTCAAAAAGTCGACAATCCCTTTGTTTCCTCTATCGTCACCCACCCTTAAATCGTTGAAAACATGTGTTGAGGGGTGAGAGGAAGAATTCTGCAGTATTTTATAGTGCCTACTCGAGTGTGATGTTTATTTCATATAAATGTTTTCAATTTCATGTGACAAAAGTGATTATTTAATAATCAAGAAATACGCATGAAATGATCAAAAATAATATTTTTTAATAGAAAAATGATTTATATTATGAGGAAAGATCAATAACCCACCTCCAATGCCAGTGAAAATCGTGAGTTTTCAAGAAAAAAATATAGTAATTTAATGTTCTATTAAATTTTCTGCATTTATTTCATATTAGGTACGAGAAGCAAGCATGTTTTATTATAATTATCTAATTATTATGATCTTTTAGCTTCATTATCAATCAAATAAAATTATTGGGAGTTTATACACACCTTTTTTTACACAGAAAAAACATAAGATAAACTTTAAATCGATTTGCGACGAATGATTCTTGGCAACAAAGATTAACTTCACAGGATAAACTTTACACAAATATCGGTTAAACTTTCTTTTGTTTTTCCATACAAACACATGTATTTTGAAAAACGCGAAGTTGGCTGAACAAAACTTTATCGCTCTAAAAAATTTCCTGCAACACATTTTTTTCTTGGTTTTTCTGTGTAGATTCTGCCTGTATAAGCCTGTTTTGTATCAAACTGCAAAAAATAAATGTATTCCCTCGATAAATTCGTTTTGATTGCTCAATCCTTCACCACTTCATTTATTGACCAAACATTAGGTATTTTCCGATATTAATTTAGTTCTTTATTGCTTTACAAACATAGTTTACAATTATAGTTGAAATAGTGGTTTACGATTGTAGGAGATATCAGCTTGGATTATGAATAGTTTTCTATTTTTTATTTTGAAATCACTTTTTAGAAATGTTGTTTTAGAAATTAAATGTTACATTTTTAAATTAAATTTTAATTTGCAATTTTCAGGATATATAGAATTAGAGTTAGAGTTTCATTTACCGATGAATCAATATTTTGAATGGGAATGTTTAAAAATTTGGCTGGATTTCAAATCTTTTTTAATATTTACGATTGCAATTTCATTATCATAATTTTAGGCACTTTCAATTTTAAACTGTTCAATACCAAATATTTAAAGTTTGAAATTTAACGTTTAATTAGATCAGAAGCATTTAAGAATTGAAAATTTTACTAAATATGGAAAGTTTCTAATTTTATTTTAATACATTTTTAGCTTAACCAAACTTTGGAGTTGAACCATTTTTAATGTTCTAATTTTGAAGATTGTTGAATTAAACTATGGTATTAAACTTAGAACGTTCCTAAGTGGAAATCTTATAATATCCAACTTAATTTCCATTTTTTAAATGTTTCAAGTTTTAATTTTTAAATGCCATAAATAAAAAATTGCTTCTGTTCTACTGATGAACAATTTTGAAAAAAGTGCAATATTGAAAACTTCTAATTTGATATTGATCAATGTATACCAAATTAAAAATTAATATTCACTTTTGAAAGTTTTAAGCTCGAAATACTCCATTTTGAACTTTTTCAAATTATAAATGTTTCGATTTTTAGGACCGGAATTTTACAATTATTTAAATTTTTAATTTTCTTTCAATTACTTCAATTCTTAAAGTTATAAACTTTTAAATGTATTGTTCTGAGTAAACATGTCCGAAATTGTTAAGTTTTCATCGCCCTATGAACTTAAGGCTTGGAGTTGAAAATTATTATTATTGGAAAGAATGGTTGAAATCCGGGAAATGATAGTGAATTTTTTTCTGGAACAATAAAAGTAGCTATCCTGATAATATAACGATACACAGTGTGTTTACAGTTTTTAATATTTGAATCATTTTTTAATTAATTAACGATACTAGTGATGTGCAAAACGACTAAGGGATTTGGTGGTAAGTTTACCATAAATTAACGCCAAAGTTGCCGGAAATTACCGGACATTTTTTAACAAAACTTTCGGGCCTGTCCGTGTTTTTTTAAATTTTGCACACCCCTAAACAGCACAGTGTATTTGTAGTTAATTGCATCTTGTAGGACTGCATATAGTAGTGGGTGCATAAAGCGCACTGACTGTTTTCAATATGCAGTCTTATTATCACATCTCTGCATCTGCAATCAGTGCACTGGATGCGACGATTGAGTATTTATCGCATTTTAACTGATTTAGGATTTATGGCTTTTATAAGGTAAGACCCATTTTAATCTCTGAATTGTTTTTAATTTGAAATCTAATTTAATTTCTTTCATAATAATGCATATAGAGGTGCATGTTCGTTAAAACTGTCTAGAGAATTCAATTTTTATTCTAGGTGGGCTTTTCAACATTCAACAATTATATGGTGCTAATTATTAATTGAATATTAACAAAGGTAAATATGAGGAAGAAAAAAAATGGTAAGGAGCTTATGCATCGCTACGGATTTTTCATACTGATGCTTTTATGCATTCTGTTAGCATCGCTCAGCTCAAAATTTGGTGGTGCTAAAGGTAATCATTTTTTTTATCAAAGAACTTCTGTTATATATTTCTGATGGAATTAAATAATCGTATTAATTTTTTTAGGTAAAATAAATGGGAACTTAGTGATTTGGTATTTCGCAGTGCCTTTGACATATTTTGAAGCAGGGTTGTCCTGCAGCCCTAAGGCACTTTATTCCTGCTTAACCGACGGTTATCTTTTGATATATTTGATATCATTTATGTATATATTAATGCCACTTTTGGCTAGAATTAGTAGCTGTATTCTGACATACGTACAAGTAAACATCTGGCTACTGAAAGGAATGGAAGTAAGAATTAAATCTTTACCTACAAATTTTGAATTTAATTAATTTTTACTTTCAATTACCGTAGTTAACTTACAAATGCACGTATAGTTTTTTTTATTGTGCAAGTTTTACGCAAAATTTAATTTAAAAATTCAATTCTTTACCGATTTTTATTAATTTAGATTTTTTTAAATTGAACCTAGATTTATGTGGTTCTTACCTATTTATAAAATTTTCATAAAAAAGTGTAAATATTATATATATATATATATATATATATATATATAGTATTTATATTATGTAGATATGATCAATATGGACAGGAACCTTGAACTATCTAAATTTATTTAAAGAAAGTATGTAAAAACCAGGGTATGAAAAAAGAGTTTTTTTCTGGATTATTTTTTCATTAAATGTCATGTAAAACTTTTTGCAACGAAATAATAATTAGTCCCATTTGAAAGGTTTTTTTATTTATTAAATAATAGTTCTACTAAAATAGAAATAATTTTGTCAGTAAATATGGCTTTTCAGCTTCATTACTGGAAATTGTTAAGCCCGGTCCATTTAACTTATTAAAAAGTCTTACAGGTTCTTTACAGTATGCCACCGCCATTCAGCACGAGTCTCGTTCTGAGTAGAGTAGCTCATGCAGATTTACCGACAAGTGTCATTACCACGCTCGTGTGTCATTTTGGTGGACTTTTTTTGTCTCCAATTGTACTGTATTTCATGGTAAGGGATATTTAATTGATGCAATTAAAAAATTTTCATAATTATTTAAGTTTTTGAATATTCTCAAAATGTATGCTCTTCTGTGAAAAATGTTTTCGAGCACTCAGGGAGCCATTGTAAAACATTGGCTTGTAAAACTGGGTTTTTTAACGATAAGAATTTTTTCAGCAGGAGCAGTCGGTGAAATGTAGACGAACCGAAGGCAAGCCAACTCCTCCTTCTGCAAATATCACTCGAGCAAAAACGATTTTACGCGCGCACCCATACATTATTTTTCCCGGCATCGATATGAAAAAAAAAATTAAAACAAACTTTTTGCATACCAGAAATTACAGAAAACCCAGGAATTTTTGTAGACAGGGAAATGACAGTGAATTTAATTTTTGACCGGAATTGTATAATTTTTTATAAGAAAAATCTATCCAATCACTTGAAATCTCACATATTCACATCACATAATGTAATGGAATTTTAAATTTGTTCGATTTCCACTTTTTTAAAATGTTAAGTTCAATTGCTAACGTTTTCAATTATGAAATCATTCAGTTTATAATCCATAATTCTAAACTCTTTTACTTAAAAACATTTCCATTTTAGGTCATCATTTTTAAGCGAACATTTTCAATTTAAAGAATTTTATAATGCAGCTTTGAAGACTTAAACAATTAAGAATGTAAAACTTTTAAATTGAAAGTTTTTGATAAAAAAAAGTTTTATATGATCAAGTGTAAATATAAATTAAAAAAGATTTAAAAAAATAAACAGAAAACTTCAGTGATTTTGGAAACTTTTGGTAATTTTACAAATTACAGAAGATTTTGGTAATTTTGGATATTTCTGATAATTTCATAAATTACCGAAAATTAACGCACAAATTTAAAGTAATATATCCAAACATGACTTCGGGTTATTTGGTTCGGGCCGGATTGTTCTTGGGTAGGGTCGGGTTTCACAAACCGACCCGGCCCAAAAACCCGACTCGAAAATAAAAGTACAACTCGATATACATACCTGCATGTTAAAAAACCTCTCTTGGAGTTATCCTCTAAACCACTCTGGCGTTGCTGGTTTAGCAACCACTCTGGTTTAGAGTATTATTTTTAAATATTTTGAATTTACCAAATATCCTGAATTTTTCTAATTTCTGTGAATTATCTTAATTCCTGCGAATTCTTTGCATTATATTGTGGTCCTTGAAATGCCCTTTATTATCTGGATTCAGAGAATTGAGGTAATTCCATGTATTTAGATAAAGGAATTCAGAGAATTCAAGGAAGTCAGATAATTCCTCGAATTCAGAGAATTGAAGGAATTCAGAGAATTCAGAGAATTAAAGAAATTCAGGAAATTTAAGAAATTCAAGGAATACAGAGAATTCAGGAAATTCAGAGAATTTTTACAAGGGCACTAAATATTGTGAATAATATTCCTGATTATTGCATTTTTTTAACCGAGGCGCGTTCTCCTTTTAGTTTAGGCCATGTCGGGTTTTCGGTTCGGTTGTGAACCCGAAACCCGACCCGACGCGACCTGAAAAAAACCCGAGCCGTCCCGTCGGGTTCGGGTATATAAAGATTTTGCACACCCGTATACTCTTTTAAATTAAACGTCAACGCGTGATAGTACGAACTGCGCATCAAAATTGCGATATAAAGACTTTTTCATACCTATCTCGGAAAAAACATAATTTATTCATCTGAAGATTATGATTTCTATTTTTCAGTTAGGGGCATCAACACCACCCCTGGTTGGTATCAACATTAAGGAAATACTTTACAGTACTTTACTGCCGCTTGGATTTGGTATTGCCGTGCAAATGTCCTTCATAAGTAATTCTCAAGATTTTGAAAATAAATTTCGATGGCTTTCCCAGGGATTATTATTGCTCACGGCTTATCACTGGTTTTGTGATGCTGTCGTTGTCGAGGCTTCTTCCTTACAAGCAGTTGATGTTTTACTCTGTGTACTCATTGGTAACTTTAAATTATCTTTAATATTAAACAATCATAATTTATTACTGTTTTTTAGGGCTTTGGATCCGAGACTCTTATATAAATATATAGGGCAGGGGTCTTCAGCGAGGGGAAATTCGGTCGTATTTACTCCGAAGCCAGATGTCTTGTTTCCACCACTACGCCTCCTCACTCAGCACGGAAAACTTCCGTCTCACTCTTACAGCTGGGGGAGGAGACGTAGTGGTGGAAACGAGACATATGGCTTCGGAGTATTTATGGCCGAATTTCCCCTCGCTGAAGAAGCCTGATATAGGGCTTTATAGGAAAGAGACCTTTTACGAAAAAATATGACGTAGGATGAAGGGTTAAGGGATTATATGTGATGAAGGAAAAGAAACGATGACTGGGAAAGGGGTACATTAGTTAGCGGGTAGGAAGAAGAAGGTGAAGGGGCGCAGGGATGAGAAGTAATTTTTGTTCAATCGGACACAAAGTAAAAGTTTTTTCCTTTGTATGAGCTACAATTTTTATTCAAGTTTTTTGTGAACCACTCGTATATATATTATATAACCGGTTCGGTTTCGATTCCTTTGGAATAGAACTGAAGGGCCTATGACAAAGCCACCGAATGCGTCCTCGGGTTGCGGATAGAGGGTCCCTGTACCAAGTTTTTGCTTAATATGGTAACAATAATTAATAATCGGTCGCGGACAATTGTCCAGGGATGGTCCCGAAGGAATAACCCCTAAGCGGAGGCGTAACAACCGTGCCGAAAGCTGAATGGCACCTGGGTGAGGTGTCTCAAACGGTGACTCTGGGATACCGGGCGACCTCTCAGAGTATGCAGCCTTATCCTTGCACGCGGGGCTCTACAAGGATGGACGAACCCTTTCCCTAGCTGCTCGTGGGAACAACAATAACACCACCAAAACACCAAAAAGTTGTAGATGCGGTTCAAAACGAGTGAACGCGCAGAGCACTCGACAGTGGGTCGGCAAACAATGCCGATCATCCTAGAGTTCGGTGTGCTGAAAATAAGTTAGATGGAAACACGACGACGAACCGGCGAAACGCCCACATTGAGTGGACGGATCAACTCAAGGATTACTTGCTAGACTGCTACGATGCCAGCATTATCCCTCTTCCCCGAGGCTTTATGGCGCGTATGCACACTCTGTAGTGCCAGAAACACCCAGAGCTTCAGCACGTTTCGCATCAGTCTTTGCGAAATCAGGCCGACTACCTCCGGAAAAATGGATATGTACGCGAAGCGTGCCCCCAACCGCTGCTTGATCAAGCTGCAGACGAAGATGAGGAAGCGACATTAAGACCAACCGCGGAAAGCAGACACCTTCTGAGAGATGATCGTGATTTCTGGACAAAAGGAGGAACATTAACATTAAATCTGAGGAGGAATATCCAATCACTGCTGAAGAGGTGAAAAAAGCACAATAGCTGATTTTCCCTTCGTTCTCTTATATCAGAAACAGTATTAGAAAGAAGCAACTGCTATTCCTGTTAATACACTTTGAAAAATATAATTTTCTGGCTATCTCTAATACTGACTTGAATCAATCGAATTTACATACAATTTATTCACAATTAGTAAATTATTTACTATTACTATGCATGTACAATTATTAAAGTCATATTAAAATTTATTTCATCTACATTTAATTCAAATTTTCAATTTATTCAAGATCACTAATTTTTTTAAAACACATAAATTATATTTGGAATTTAGGTATCACAAAATGTATTACACTCAATTCAGTTCATTATATTGATATTGAGGATAATATAATACATTACATATAAATCCAATGTAAATTTCTTGAATTCGAATCACTTGATCTCTCGGAAGTGCAAACTTGAATTCATTTAAATAGACCCTTCCTAACTTATATTCCAAAATGGATAATTCAAACAATTTTATGCACACATTTCTTGAAGGAATTAGAGTGAATTCAATACACTTCAAATCTATCCTGCTTTACGGAATACGAGAGAGATGTCATCAACGCTATATGAATAGCCGGAAATTACATTTTTGAGATAACCGCTTCTATTTTTGTACATTGAAGCCTAAAGGGAAAATCAGGTTTTAAAAATAATAGATTTATCTCTGTTTTTACGTTAGAATCAGAAATTTTTAATCTTATTCTATTCAAGCCTTCTTACCGGGTACCTCTGTGGCAACACTAATCAGCGCGAGCATAAGGTCACTCATGTATTTTATATGCCCACATAGCACAAAAAATTCCGTGAAGATGTCCTGAAACTTGCAATGTAAGGTTGGGAATATTGCATTGAAATGTTAGGGCAAGGTTCGGTCAATCAAGAAAATGTCCGCTTGTGAGGGAATGTTGCATGGCAAGTTTCAGGACAGTTTGGAAGATTCATTTAGCTTAATTCGATGCGCAGTAGTTTTCTATGAGACATACGCCTGCGCAGTAGTTTTGTAACCCACCTAGTACACCACCAGACACGCGTATCATAATTATTTCCCATATTTTTGAAAAAATGAAAAACCAAAAGATAATTAAAATTTTTATTTATTTTTTGGTTTTTCTTTTTTTTTTATAAATACGGGAAATAATCATGATACGTGTGTCTGGTGGTATGTTAGAATCGTCAAAAAAACTACTGCGCAGCCATAGGTCCCATAGAAAACTACTGCGCACCGAATTAAGTTAAATAAATCTTCCAAACTGTCCTGAAACTTGCCATGCAACATTCCCTCACAAGCGGACATTTTCTTGTTTGACCGAACCTTGCCCTAACATTTCAATGCAATATTCTTAACCTTACATTGCAAGTTTCAGGACATCTTCACGGAATTTTTTGTGCTATCTGGGTGGATGACCTGAACATCTATACCTCTGGTAAAAGCAAACTCCAAACTGCTATAAATATCTTCAAGAAGTACACAGAAGAGATTGGGATGGACTTTGGTTTGGACAAGTATGCCAAAATTAATCTGAAGAAAGGAAAGATTACTGGCGTTTCCAAGGACCCTGAGTTTGTGGATATAAGTGTTATTAGACATCTTAATACTGGAGAGACCTATACATACATGTGCGTGCCTCAAAGCCGCATTCAGGACGTAACATCAGTGAAGGAGTCTCTCCGAAGCAGATACAAGCATCTTCTTCGACAGATTTGGTCTTCCAATCTGTCGGCGTTGAACAAGGTATCTGCGACTAACATGCTTGCCGTCCCGGTTCTACTCTACTCTTTTGGGGTGGTTCAATGGACGAAGAACGAGCTTTAGGCCCTTGATGGCACCACACGTAAGATCATGCATATGCATGAAAGCTTGCATATCAGTTCGGCAGTTCCGCGATTATACATTTCACGCCGTCAAGGCGGACGCAGACTTCTGAATCTCCAGTGTCTTCATAACCGAATTGTTCTAAGTACAGCTTACATCGTTGCGAATTGCAGAGATCCTCTCCTAAAAATGGTTAGGTACCACGAGATGATTGGCGAAGGAGCGTTCCTTTACAAAGCCGCGGAGCACGCGGCCGAGACCCTTGGCCTGAATTTTAACATCAGAAGTGAGGAAAGTTCATTACTCCATCTAGATGCTTCACTTCTAAAAGCCGAAGTGAAGAAAGCATAGGTTGAAAAATTTCACCAACAGCTACTCGACAAGGAAATGCACGGAAACTTTCACAGAAATGTAGAAAAGCAGTCCTTGTCGAAGGAGCAAACTTTTGCTTTCCTCAGATCATCAGGGCTTAATTCAGGTACAGAGGGTTTTATTTTCGCATGCCAGGACGGTGTCATTTCCACCTTAGCATACCGTGACCGCATTTTATGTCAAGAAGTTCCCAGTGATAGGTGCAGAGCGTGTCATGTACACGCTGAGTACCTAGAACACATACTCTCGGGGTGTCCGAGACACGCAGGAACGACATATATCTATAGACATAATGCGGCCCTAAGAGTGCTTTATTACCATCTTTATCGCTCTTACGGTGTCGGTCGCGACACTGCCCTGCCGAACGCTCCAAGGGAGATAGAGTCCAAAATGAGAAGTGCCAAATTTTCTGAAACTACGATTTTCGGACAGCAGTCTCCGTTGCACACTCGAGGCCTGACATCGTTCTCCAAGACTTCGAGAAACGAACTATATTCGTGGTCGAATTCTCGGCTCCGTCCGATTACAACATAACAGCCAAGGAGAAAGAAAAGGAGGAGAGGTATCAAGACCTTAAAACAGAGCTGTAACGACTGTACCCAAAATATACGGTACAAGTAATTGTCCTTGTGATAGGTGCTCTCGGAGGTGCGAAACTATCACTGGTTCGGAACCTTAAAGCCATACCCGCGTGCCAAAAATATGCCAAGGCACTTGCGAGATGGATGCAGAAAGCTGTCATCCTTGGGTCGCTTCGTGTCCTTAAGACACACGAGGGTTTCGCCGGCCTGTCGTGATTTCATCGTGCCCTGTGACCACCCATCTCACGGTTGTGAGACGTGGCCATAGGTGTGATTTGCCGCGGTTCTACTGGGAGCCGGTGTCATTTTTTAGATGGCAGTTGCTCTCAGTGGGACCCTGCGGTGGTTTTTTAAACCTTTTTTTGAAATTATATATATATATATGAGAGTAAAAGAGTGGATGATATAGAGAATATAATAATTTGGAGAGGCGTAGATTTGATAGTAGTAGAATAGGTATAGGGAGAAACGGATGTCAATATTGATAGAAGTATTATACGGGAGGGGTGAGGAAAGACAGATGAGGGATACAGGAGGAGGGCTGACGATCATGAAGACTTTACTGGCAGGGGTAGGACAGGCGTACAGTGGAGAGGAGGGTTAATGTTTTAAGGAGTAAGAGGGAAAATTTAAGAAGATTTTAGTACGTTTGCTTGTTAACCTCTTCTCAATAGGCGCTGCCCACCCACTTAAAATACCGATTTTTTTCTTTAAAAATCCTTAATTTTTTACAGCTTGCGTGGGTCAAATTCTGATAACGAGCATCTGCTGGATTTTATGTTCTCGATGGTTGCCACGAAACGTCTTACTAGCAGCATTATTTACCAGCACACACAAATCTGTTGGTCTTGGAGGATGGCTTTTGCGAGGAGCATACCATGGATCAGTTCAAGGACCAGCAATTAGTTTACCCTTAGCAATTTTGCCAGTCGCTCAATTATTACTCGGTACTTTATTAGCCAGTTTTCTAGCACCCTAAGTATGCACACTTTTACAAACAAAAAAAAGAGAAAAAAGGTTTGCCTTCGATTAGTTATAGAAATGTGATACGTATTCCCTAATCACCATCCCTAGAATTTAGAGAGATAAGTGCAAGGCCTTCCAACTTTAGAATAGAAAAAGAAATTATGATCTTACAAATGATTTAAGAATAGATTAACTCTAAATAAAATCGGTTTGATATCGGGAAAAACATGAAATTCAAAGACTTGTATACTTGATACTTGTTTGAGGTATCAAACTGTTTTATTTTCAAAGTTCTCACTATCAGGGTCATTTGATTAGCCCTTTAAGAATAATATGAATCCTTACATAAATACAGAATCTAAAATAGTTCTAAATACGCGCATTAAAATGTAGCTTGTACTTAGGACTTATCTCCCAACTAAAAAGTGCCATTTACTGAATTACTCTAGATTATAATAAGTATTTTTAACGCTCGCTTTACATCAAACCTCTTGTAAATATCAAAGATATTTAAATAATTCATCCTTTTAGCAATTTGTAGATTTGATTAAAATAAATTAATCTTTGCAAAATGATTTAAAAGCTTATTTCTTATCCAAGATTAGGTTCAGGAAGTCGAAATAACAACGTCGATTTCCCATACAAAACATAGTGATTTTATTCTACAAATAATGGGATAATTTTGTTTACTCGTTTTTTTAAAACTTGTATAGATCAAGACTTGTTCAGGTTCGCTGAAGCGCATTGTGACACAGTATTGTATATCGTTTTGCTTTTTTTTTGTCATCCTGATGCGCATGGTATATTTAAAGTATAACAAATAGTATAACACACATAATAACGTTGATGCGTTCGCAACGTGATTCTGGCTTCCAAAGTGATGGGTCGGGTGAAATAATCACTGGTGCTGTAGTACCAAGAAAGGCGAGTGCACACCGATGAGTCCAGAGTGTTTTCCGTATTTTGGAAGTAATACCGAACTTTTGTCACCCAACGAGCTCAGCCTGCTATCGCCGCCAGCTACGCGTTTCTCCATCCTCGTCCTCCTCCTCCTCGTTCTCATCTAAAAGAAGATCCTCCGCTGCTCCCTGCAAAAGAAAATTACTTTTCAAGTTCTCTTCAAATAGCACATATTATCTTAATTTTTATAATATTAACATACTTTTTTTTTGTAATAGTGCGAAAGGTAATAAAATCTTTCTTTAATAAGCCCAAGTTGAAGGTAAAATCTCAATTTTATAAAACGATATTGCAAAAAACGTCAAATTGGGATGTTTTTGAAAAATTGGATAAACTCTGGAAATAATTAACATTTTTTAAGGTTCTAAGGCTAAATTTAAAGGTAAGTCTCCACAGTATTTTACTGAATTGTCAAAATATGTTTAGATATTTGTTCCTAGATTCTGCGCTGGGGTCGAATTTGGTGCAATTTTTTTGCACCAAGTTCACCCTAGGGTAGAATCAATGGAAAAAATTCTACAAATTACTAACAATTTCGCAAAATATTATAGAGACCTACCTTTGAAATTAGCCAAAGAACTGTGAAAATTTTGTATTATTTCCAGAACTCTTCCAATTTTTCGAAAACATTGAAATTTGACGTCTTTTTGTAATATCTTTTTATTAAATTGATATTTTATCTTCAACTTAAGCTTATTAGATGGAAACTTGCTTACAGTACATACGTACATACTTGCTTTAACATTTTTGATATTACGAGGACATTTTTTATGCTAGTATTATAAAAAATGAGGCACTTTAGTAAAAGCTAAAACTTTAGACGTGTGAGTTTTGAGTTTTGAAATTGAAGAGTCAAAATTTAAAGGCTTTTTAGGTTTTTGCATTTTTATTAGCCCAATCGTTGAAGAATTCGAAACAAAAATATTTTCAAGTTTTAATTAAAATACCCAATATTGAGCCCTTCTCAAATCAAAAGAACAAATGGGAAAGTTTTAAAGTCAAAATGCTTTTAAAATCTTTCAGGTATAAAAGCAATGAAAAATGTAACGCAAACAAATTAGAAAGTTAAACAATTTTAGGAAATTTTACACATAGGACTCAAGAGTACCTACAACAAATCCAACAAAAAAATGAAATTCAAATGCCATCCTTTGCATTTTAAAATCGATAAAAATGGAAATATCTGAGACGGAAACCCTTGATTGTGAAGGAGTTTATCAACAATGAAATACTTAGAAATATTAAATCTATTTAAGGGGTTGACCACTTTACTTTTGAAGGTACACCAGATTTCAAGATATGAAAGATTTCAAAAGACTTCTTGAAAGATTTCACAAAGATTTCAGATAGTTTAGAAAGATTTCACGAACGCTTTTACTTTACTTCAAGAGTGATCAACTCTTCAAATCTATTGAAAAGCGATCAAATTTTTAATTATTCAATTGTCAATCTTTAAAACTATAAAACCTAAAAACATTTAAGCAAGACACTGCTTGTGACTAAACCTATACAAAATTCTATAATGTATACAATTTTAAGAACTTTTTAAGTAAAAAAATAAATAAAAAAGAATTTATTTCGTAGGAAATCAGCAAATTATTTTTTTTTTTCAAAATTCAATTAGAACATAATGTTACATAATATATATCTGCAAGAAATCATATTTGAACAGAGAAATTTTCTTTTTCTAGAAAGAATTTTTTGAACCATTAGTAATTGTTCACTTTTAGTACTTCGTTTGTTATATCAAAATTTAGCTTAGTTTTTGAAAAGAATAAACTATAAAAGTGATCTTAGCGAAAGAAGTAATATATTAATTTTATAATTTTATCTTGTAAAGATAGTATTAATGCTACTTTTTGTCAGGATACATTTATTTTATTTTAATAAGAATCCGAAATCAAAATTAAGAAGCTTTTATTAGCGAAAAAATTAATACTTAAAAAATGTAAAGAAGGTTCAGTTGATTTTCTCAATACTTGAAGTATTTAAGAAGCAATTTGAAGTCATAGTCCAAAAATCAGGTGAAAGTGCTCAATATCAAACTATATTCCGTAATTATTTAGGTAAGGGATTTCCTTTTTATAATATGAAAATTTATTGAGAGAACAAAATTTCCTACATTTAACTAAAGCCGGATATACACGTTCAGTTGGCCTCCAGTTTTAACTGAACAGGCTAGGACTTTACAGTCAAAACTGACCGTGTGGATGATGGAATTGTTCAGCTTTCTTGAACTGTACAGTCGGCCGGAGGACGATCGAGAAATCATTCGATCGACCTGAATCGAAACGGACTGCGCAGTTAAACCGTCGCGTGTGTATCGACGCGGCGGACATGATTTCAGTTCAGTTCATGAATTATTGAAGAATCTAAAAAATGACATCTGAAAACGGGAAATTTTTAAAAGAATTTCTCGACATTTATAAAAATGAAACATCCTTGTAGAAAATTAATTCTGAAGGACTCTCCTAACCACACAAAAAGTAGCATATTCTCAATTGTGAAGAAGCAGGACATTATTAATTCATTCAATAAATTCACATGTGAATAGTCTTCGCTCACCTAGCCACTGTCTACATCACATTTTACGTTTCGAATGACGTTTTCTAGATTGTAATGCGGCAATTAACCCAATTATTGCTAAAGCGTCGTCTCTCACAAACACGTTCTCAGCTGAAAACTGACGAAGGATTGTGAAACTTATCTGAATCTTATCTGGATGCGCTACGGCCTTTCAGATTTAACTGTAGTCCTGGCCACTGAACGTGTGTAGCCGGCTTAAAATCTCTACCTCATTTGTTTTCGTTCACGAAAGGAAAAAAGTCGCTTCCGACTTCATTTTTGCTACAGAAACGATTAACGGAGAAAAACTAATACTTCATCGAGTCAAAAATTCACTGGTTCCTCTTAGGGCAAGAATAAACAAGATGGATAATAAAAATGCTATCAAGTGGAAATAATGAAAAATGCAATACCTCTAAATCGATTTCATCGTCAAGAGTTTGTTGTACTGATTCAGAACGTGCTGAAAGATTTGTAGTCGATCCTGAATTACTGCTTCCACGATGTAAATGATGTCCCGACACCCAAGTCACCGACAGCAGACGATCCTGGAAGGTGCGTCCTTTAACCAACGCAACTTCCGCTTCCTTCCTCGATTTGAAATTTATCACTATAGATGGTGTCGCATCATCCACTATTTGATTGACTACTTCCCCAAATTGTTTAAAATGGGCTAATACTTCTGTCTTTTCCTCACTTTCGTATCCCGAGACTAGAAGACTCGTAGGTCTATGGTCCACCGACACATGCGCGAAACTACCTCTCCCACGACCTCTAAATGCTACGCTGTGATTTCCGCGTGTTCCTCTCGCTGCTCTCGTACCTCTACCAACTCCTGATTCCGTAGTCAATCCCATCACTGCCGCCTGGGCTCGCAATTCATTTAATCTCTTTTGAATCTCAACCGCATCTTGGCCCTCTTGCTGTGCATTAATTAAATCCAATTCCGCATCCAAAATATCCTTCTGTGTCTGCTCCCGAGATTTGACTTGTAACTTCGCAGGTGCACTTTGTCCATTTGCGGCCAAGTCATTCCGTAGATTATTGATCGATTGCTGCATAGTTTTGATCGTCGCCATGATTGCGTCCTTTTGTTCCGGATTTTTCTCAGCTCGCTCTATTAGAGCGCGAATCTCAATCAGTTGTTTATCCAGCAATTCCTGTTTCCTCTTGCGTAAATTGGCCGTCATTTTGAGAGCTTCTTTGCGCTTCTCCTCTTGCTTCTTTTTCAAAGTCTCCTTAGCTGCTAGAATTTCTTGAGTTTTCTTGATCGCGAGAACTTTATCCTCTCGAGTTTGGAGTGCAACCGCGGCTATCGTTGAAGCAGGAACTAAGGGTTGTGAAGCTGGTGATTCTTCTGTCGACAGACGCGTTGGAACGTATTCGCTTTCCTCAGCTTTAATTGGGAGGCCTAAAGAGGCTCCCAATCTTTCCTTAACAGAAGGACGACAACCGATTGGCGGGACATTTTCAATGGTGGCGTTATTGGTGCTGGTGTTATTATGCCAGAAGACCTTAATAAATCTATTATTCAACACAGCCTCTGTACTTCGGTAGGCGGCTTTAGCCTCCGCTGGTACTTGGAAGGTAACTAGGGCTGCCTCTGGATCGCCACCAAAATTCACTTGAATATTTACAATTTTACCGAACTTGGAAAAATGATTGTTCAGTTGGGTTATATTGTTTAAACTGCGGGGAACCTTTTTCAGTTCTAGGGAACAATTCGCAGGATTATGCACTGCTCGTTGTTTTGGTCCAAGGCGATTGAAGTCAAACGCTTGCTTGCGCTTCAGAGGATTCGATTGAGGATGGTTGATTTCTCCGGGATTTGCGTGTGGAATCACAGGAACACTTATTAGCTCGCGTTGTCCTCGACCGTAAATTCCAGTTACAGGCTGGGGATGCCTGCCCCAGGTCATTCGAGGCTCCATACTCGGAGCGTCAGGATTGTACTCTGCAAAAAATTAATTGGAATTCATTACAATTTTGGCTTTTAAAGTCTTTAGCCTAGCACTCAAAAGTTATATTTCGGGTCCCTTATAACTTGTGTAAAATTTTTAAAAGATCGGTCAATATATTGAGTTTATGCGGGGCCAAAACAAGTTTAAAAACTCGCAATTGTCGAAGTTTTATCATAATTGCTAATAATAATGTTTACAAGTTTTTCAAACTGTGCTAAATTTTTTTTGGCCTGTACAAACTTTCTCGCACTCAAAATTATTGTACCTAAACAAAATTGAGAAGACTTCATCCATTAATTTAGAGTCTGGTCATTTTAATTGCTAAAATATTCTCACTTTTAAAGGTAATTTATGAGTGCGATCGAATTTTTAGACTCAAAAATGTTTTTAGAACAGTTTGCAAAGCTTTTAAAAATTATTTTAGTTATTTAATTACAATAAAGTTATTATTAGCAATTTTTATAAAACTTGGAGAATTACAAATTTTTCAAACCTTCATTTAATTCAGGGTCCGACGATTTTTATTGTTAAAATCTTCTAATTTAATTAGGTAAATTTTGAATTAAAAATCATCACAACTGAACACTTTATTTTTATTTGGTAAAAATTTGACTAATTTCTGCAAATTCAAGATGTACAGACTTTAATAATTTTGAAATTGCAGCAACTTAGAAGGGTACAATCTCAAATTTGAAGCCTTCAGTAATGTACAATTTGAAATACCATAATTATTATTAAAATTATT
Source organism: Andricus curvator (assembly GCA_932195095.1). Taxonomy (NCBI): domain Eukaryota; kingdom Metazoa; phylum Arthropoda; class Insecta; order Hymenoptera; family Cynipidae; genus Andricus; species Andricus curvator. The sequence goes on from CAKNYM010049453.1 coordinate 121,841, forward strand.
AAAATATGTTTAGGAAACCTTAGACAAAGGACATTTTCTAAAAAAAGAAACGAAATGAAACAAAGCATTCCAATAATTTTAATCTTTTTATAAATTGAAGCCGTTTGTCAAAAAGGGGTCTTAGTAGTGTTTTTGTCAAAATGAAACTAAATACGCTGAAAAGGCTTCTTACATGTCCTCTACTGAATTCTGAAATGAAAATTATATTAATAATCTTTAATTAATCTCAAAAGTTATTACAAAGTAATCAACACAAACAAAGTTAAAATATAACACACACCAAAAATGGGGTAAGCCTGAGCAAAAAGCTGAAAATAAATTCAACCACGCGAAAGGACAATAATTTTATAAAATTAAAAATACACTGAATCAGAACACCCTTCAGTGAAGAAAAATTCCAGCTGAATTATTACCCGCATCTCATTGTCCATAAAAACCACCAAAAAATTTCGTAAACGTCACTCGGAGAACAGGTTAAAAAGTTTCATAATATTTTAGTGGGGTCATTGCATAAACTTTAGATAATATATTTTTTAAATACTGCATCAAATTCTGAAAAGCTTAGTGCATTCAACAATATTTTTTAATACTTCAATTTTTGGGGGAAAAATATTAAGGCAAGAGTATCGAAATCCCTATTCGAAAATTCTGTGACCTTAAAACGTCACATCCTGCAAACCGCTCAAACAATCACTGCAGTTGCTCCATTGACTAACTGCAAACAGCTGACGAAAAATCAAATTACGATTTCTGAGACAGATTTCTTTACTTAAAATTGTCGAAAAGCAGCAGCCAGTCGTAACCAAATCTCACTAAAAAATACAATTTCGCGTAAAATATAAAACCTGAAACACATATTAATGAATAATGCCATTCAAGTGCGTGTGAATGAGATGTTCCAAGGTTAACCTCAAACTTTTGTTAATCACATGTCGGAATCATGAGATAATTTTTCAACTTTGAATCTTTGTCGACAGAGGATACAGTTAGCGCATTTTAAATACCTTTTAGGCTCTTCTTTATACATTTAAAACACATCGACAATAATAAACAGAACAACAGGTTATGTTTACTATTTACACTTGCAATAGCTAACGGCCATATTGATTCCCCCATCAACTGGACAACCGCGCTACTCATACTGAATTACTTCCGGCGATCCGCCCAAATAATTAGATTTTCCCGCAAAAATTAAAAAAATAGACTTTTTAAATAGTAAAAAAATCAAACTTATTTGAAAAAACTTTCCTTTCGAAATCACATTCAATTTTTAGTGTTCTTTTAATTTAACAGTGAAAACATTTAAGAATATGCAACAACCCCATTTTCCTATAATAGTTTTTAAATTACGAGTCTCAAGTCAAAAATAGATAGAGGGAAATTATTCCGTAATAACGACTATCGGAAAGTATGCTTAATTTTCCGAAAAGGCATATATAATAGACATCATGGAAAATAGATCTTAGCAGAAAAATTAGTTAGACCCATTTTCCTCTGTAAGGAATGTTTTTCTCAATGTCACTATAAATCAACCTTAACATTCAATAAACGCGATACATAAAGAGTTTATTAACCCTAATTGAAAATATATATATGTGATTATTAATACAAATTTACGCCAATGCGTTCTTTTTATTTTTATCGAAATCGAGATTTTAGTAGTTAGAGCAGTTAGGCCTCTTTTTGACAAACAGCTTCAATTATAAAGAGCAATATTTTTCGTCTTATCTACTGTTTACCTTTTATATAACCAGAATACTTTCAACAGGAGCTGAAATTAAAAGTCTAAACATGTAGCGTGTAGACGTGCAGGAAATTTTCGACGAAGTGATATTTAACAGCAATTTTAAAGACATTGTTTTTAATAAAAAGAGAATAAATAGTCTCCTAGTTTTTTTTTCGCCGTAAAAGCTCCCATTACTTTGCAATTTATTTGAAAACAGGTTTGAATTAAACCTATTCAAGTGTAGATAACCAGTAAATTATGGAGGTAGCGATATCTAAATAATTTGTATTATCACTTTCTTTGAAAAAATGAGGAAGATAAGAAATTCCTGCTGACCACTTTATGCTACTGCTCACTTTGACTTTAGAAACGATGTTTTTTTTCATTTTAATTTAAATATTGTTTTAAAGAATTAAGAATATACTATCAATCAATTTTTTTAAATATCGATCTAAAATGTTTTTATGTATACATACATTTGTTTACTTCATAAACTCCTACAAGCTTACAAACTTTAAGGTTGTGCATGATTCTCAGTTTGGAATCTAAAATAAAAATACAACAAACTTACCCATATTAGAATGGTGTTGATTTCTCAGATGAGGAGCAGGTAAACTCGCCAGAGGAAGATGAGGATGAGGCCCGGTGCCATTGGGCCCTGGAGGTGGTTCCGCCGGTACAGTAACTGGAACCGCACCCGGAACTGGTGCACCGTGTCCAAAATTCAACATCCGACTTAGGGCTACGTCTTCCAAAACAACTGGATCAGTTCCATGATCATACGGACAAAGATCTCCACTCATGCAATATCCCTTTTCTACAAAAAATTCAAAACAAGAAAAGGATTATTAACATTATCTAAACTAGAAACCAGAAGTAGCAAATTATCAATATTCATATAATTTCATGTCAGAGTGGGGAACGTCCCTTTTTACTAACTTCGAGATCATAATATCTGGGCAAAAAGTTGCAACTTCGTTTTTATAAAATGCAAAAAAGAGTTAAGGAGATTACTTATTTCCTGAGAATTCTATAATACTGCATATATGTGTGCTGCGCCAGCTATGACAGAGCTATATTTCTATAAATTCAATTACGTATGATTATTGAAGTTTTCATTGACACAACACGACGATATTTAATCAATTGGTTTCCCACTAAATTGGCGTGCTCATGCAACGTTGCCAAATTGCACCTCAATATTATTATATATGATTGTATATAAGTTTTCTGATTAAATATCTTGGATTTTAAAATAGAAATCTCCGATTTATAGATTTTGCTACGTTGGATCCATAAGTGATTGTTTATTTAAAGGCTTATATTTTTCACACAACGTGATACAAAATTCTTATATTTAGCAAAATGACGCAGGAATGTTCCTTACCATCGAAATCTTTGCACCGTCGTTTCAGAGGAAAAGAAGGAACTTGATTGTTGGGAATATTCGCAGCGACTGCGACAACACTTTGAATCGACTGACTAGTCGTAGACAATCTCATATCTACGTCCCCATGATTACTATCCTGAGTAGGTGTTCCACCTCCTGGACTTCCGTCTAAGCGTTCAAGTCTTCCAAGATCTGTCCTCTCCAATCGATCCAGCTTCTTGCGCTCCAAAGATCTTGACCTTGATCTAGACCTCGACCTGGATCTCAAAGGAGTAGGAGATCTGTTCCGAAATCTCGCCCTGTGATCCCTAAGCTCAGGACCTTCGCGTATTCGTGGCCGCAAAGGTGACGTACTTCGACTTCTACTTCGCCTGCAAAAATCACTGCGAGATTAAATTCTCGTTTTATTATTACTGTTTTAAATCAAGTGTGGTTCCTCAGAGTGTCTACCGGACAAATTATTTTAAATTCCCCGGCCAAGGAAGTATAATTCTTCTTTAAACTTCCATGTGCAAACTCAAAACTGTCATTCTTTTGGAAAATTCCCTGTTCCATGTCAGAATTATAGTTCTTTTCGAAAATACCCCGTTCCAAATCCGAATAATTATCCTCGGAAATTTTCTCTTCGAAGTAAGAATCATAATTCTTTTAGAAATTTTCCCATTTCAAGTCAAAATTACAATTATTTTGGAAAATTCACTGTTCCAAGTCAGAATTATAATTCTTCTCGAAATGTCCTCTTCCAAGTGGTAATTATAATTCTTTTGGAAAATTTCTTGTTTCAGATCTCAATGATATGTAATTTGTTTTCGAAAATTCTCTGATCCAATTCAGAATTACATAGGGTAATCGGTACAATCGTTGGGGGGCGCCCCCCCCACTGATTGGCCACCTTATTTAAATATGCTTATATAAAAGAATAATCACAAATAAAACTACTAATAAATAGTGCAGGATGAAGAGCAAACAATTCCGCAGCGTATTTTACAAGCTAGGTTAGTGCAGTGCGTTTAAATTCCAGAGTAAATTAAAACCGATGATGCTGAAAGAGTAAGGAATTTAAACGAAAAGCTGTTGAGGTCAGGAATGTCCGCGTGTTGATTTTTTTTAATAGTTACGATAGATGTATTGGTTTTGGTGATTAAAACTACACGATAGCAGTATTCTAAACCTAAAATGATGTCTGTATATTGATAAATGGGTGGCCAATCAATGACCTCGTGAATTATGTGGAAACATAGTGACTGGCCACAATATCTAACAAGCAAATAACTAATATATTTGCAAAAATTCATTGAAAATGTTGAAACTTTTTTGTAAACTATGTATATAATTGTTCGACACTTTGTCTTATGAATAATGAGTGGAAATCGTGTCGAAAACAGTTTTTGACTCCAGTCAATGATTATACTATTTAGTGGCTCATCACTGTGCTTTCAAAATCAGTAATCTATAACCTGATGCAGCCAACGAGGTGGGCAATGACTGTATTTCACCAAATTTCAGTGGCCAATCATTCAATCGTTGGCCTATTCTAATCACTGTGTCTTCATGGCCAATGATTGTTTTTTTACATTATCGTTTATTTCTTTAAATATAAATTATCTACTACTTTTAACGCTGAACTTAATATGGTGATTTAAATCTTTATAAAATTGATTACCTATCTGTGTATTTTAGAATTTAGTTCGAGGCTTAGTGTTTTTTTTTTTACAAATGATTAAACTGTAAAAATTCCTGAAGTGGCCAATGATTGTACCCATTACCATATTATTGCTTCGGAAAATTTCCTGTTCCAACAAAAAATATCATTGTTTTCAAAAATTCCTTGTCAAAGTCAGAGCTATATTAAATCTTCTAAAAAATTCCCTATTCAAAGTCAGAAATATAATAATTCTGTCAGAAAATTCCCTTTTCAAGTTAAGAATGACAGATATAGTTTTAAATCCCCTGTTCCAAATCATAGAGTTTTTATATTTTTATTTTAAAACGTAAGTCTCTCTCTCTTTGATTTAATATTTAGATAAATACTAATTTTAGAATTTAAGCGTACACCAAATTTTAAGATTTCAAAGACTCTAAAGATTTCACAATATGAAAAAAATTGCAAAAATCATCACTTACGTTATCGTCATTATCGACAATAAAGTTGTTTCGTGATTGAACAAACAGAAAGTAATAAATTCCCGGTCACTGAATCAAATTCCCAGACAGGTAGACACCCTATTCCTCTCATTCAAGAGGAAGGCATTATTAATTAACTCATTATTTTGTACCTTCTTTCATGTCGCCTAGCGTTCAAAGGTGGAGACTTATTCCTCCAAGGACGGCTCCTGTCGCGTTCCCTGTCACGGCGAATGTGCTCTCTACTCCTAGACCGCCGCCTGTCTCTATCCCATGATCTGGAGCGTGACCTTGTTCTCGATCGCATACGACCCCTGCAAAATAGATTATAGTTTAATCAAATATTGCAAGATAAATAAGTGATAAACAAGTCATTATAAAAAGATCTCCATGTTGACGTACCGACTTCTGGGTCGCTTTTCCTCCGCTTTTCTATCCTCCTTCTCAGAATCTGACTTTCTGCTCTCACGTTTGATCACTATAGGGGCGGTTCCGTTTATTTGAACCGAAGGCGGTGGACTTCCTATCGCAGGTACCACTGGGATCGAATCTTCAATTGGCTTTTCAAAATCCACCGGTGCCGGTGGATTGACTCCTGGAGGTGTCGCAGTTCCAGCTGGTTCTACTTTTGCTGGCGGTAGTACGTACTCCTGAGTTTCCAAGGTCTTAAATAATAATTCCACGAAGTTTTTGGTTTCTAAAAGATTAAAAGTTTATGTTTGATTAAAATTTAAAAATTCCCTAACTATTACTGTTTTTTTGAGTCAATTACATAGAAAATTAGATAATGCTATTCGAAGCATAAGACAATCGCATTCGAATAGAAATCACTGAAGAACAGTTACTAGAAATCTATTTTTCTCTCTTTAACGAATCAATAAAATTATACCTTGTTGCAAAAATACATCGAGCTGTTCAACCATGCCAACTCGTAGCTCATCGAGAGTCTTGTCCTTTTTGACGAGGGCATAAACATATTTTGCCAAAGCAGCAGGATCAGCATCACATCTGAAAATTAAATTTTTAGTATTAGATTAATAAATAAAAGTACACAAATAAAAAATGTACTTATTTCTTGCAAGCTTAAGTATTACCGAAAACCTAAACGAAAAACAACTTCATTAGGAAATTGCGTTTTTAATAATAAATTGCAGTTTCTATAAATGCAATATGAAGTTGCGTTTATTCATGAAAAATGCAAGTACCTCTGTTTACCCTATTTTTATTTCTGATGTCCAAACGAAATTGAAGCACATTTTCTTTTTGCTAATAGTAAATAAGACTTTTAAATTTCTTTACGCCATAAATAACTAGGGGACTTTCATTTCGTTATGTTTACGTAACGTTTCCTGGTTCCTTCACACAAATTTGAGCGTGAAATTAAGTAGCATGACGCTTTTTTCAAACTATAAAAATACATCCTTTAATTGTTCAAAACATCTCATCAAATGAAAAACAAATATTCAAGAAGATATTTTTATCTTGCACAATAAAACTGCCTAAGAAAACTAACTTTCCCCTGAGCAAAGAAATTTAAATTATACCAGATCCCTCACTATTGATTATATCTAACTGAAATAATAATAATAATAATAACAATATTATCATACAACAATATAATCATATAGCATATATAATTCATTCATATCACTCATAAATCAATATAATCCTAGGCAGTAGTAATGCATAAGCTGGACACAATAGTTTTTCAGATGCTTGAAGTCAAAACGACCTTTCAAAAACTTAACCACAACCTAAACTTGTATAAAAAAAAAGGTTTTATAACAAAAATCTTTCATTTCTCTCGCTTTGATTAAATCAAAACCGATTGAATTACATTTTTCCCCCAATCATCTTTCCAATTTCGCTCCTGGGGTCATCCAGACCGCGAGACCTCCCAAGAGTAAAGGTTTGCTCCAAAAACAGAAACCCACTCCTAACACTCTGTGGGTCTTTTTGCACGTGGATATTATTTTCAGAGCATTATATTTATTTACATATTGATGAACTTCGATCGCACGATGTCCGTTTTTCCTATCAGTGACGATTGCATGAAAAGTGGAATTCGGAATCGAACTTTTTGGAGCAGAAGTTTTTCTAATAGATATTTTGCTTCTAAACTCCAGGAGACTTCGAAAAGATCAAGGCAAGACATGTAAATATCATCCCACGACGAACGATTAATCGCGACACATGCACGACCATTTACATTATCAATTGCATACGCATACATTCAAGAACTGATCGCACAAGCTGGCCTACTTACAGTGGCTCCAAGACTGACGTTAGCCAAGCCTTAAATAGATCAGGATTCTCTATTATCATTTTTATTCAGTAGGTATCCTCAAGCACATAGAAAATTGCAATCAGATCGCGAAAATGTATAACTTTTAAGCGGGACAGACACTTCCTTCGAACAAGACAGTCGCCATTCTGAAATTACACTCTGCACTGACGAACGCGAAGTTACTAAAATACAAGAACGACCGAACATTCGAAATCCCACCAACCGAGAGCGAATTCGGTTCTAGAAAGTTCCATAGGAGTCGCTGATAAGCGAGGTAAATTTCAAATAAAATAAAATCGAGCAAATTCCTCCAGTTAGCAATTCAAACTGTATGTAGAAATTAAAATTGAAAAGTAGAAAGTAAAATTAAATTTCAACAGATGAAATACAATTATAGCCATTTAAATTTCATTCTAACATTTTAAATTCAATTATATTACCATACCCGCAAATTCTCTTTTATATATTATTCTATGCTTATTTTTAAAACGATACAAATTTTTCAGACTAGTAAATATTAAAAATTTTCGTGGAAGGATATATGAAGGAACATTTAGGTTGAAAAATTCTAGCGATATGTGATATGTCAAATAATTAACTTTTTGATGTCAATTTTAAATATCCCGCTTGATTTTTGTTATGATTCTGCGCCATCTGCTGGTGGAATTTTAATACTGTTTCCCAATCCAGTATATTCCAGCCGCATGATCCAAAAAGCTATGGTCCCGCTACTTGGGGCAAAATATCTTTGCTTGGGGGTACGAAATACGTTCAAGCCCCGTCTCGTACAGCGACAGCCATATTGGATACCATGACAACGCAGAGACGCTTTCCTAAGTACGATTGAAATCATTTCGCGTCATGATGTAGCACAGCGTTTCTCAAACTTAGATACTTAAATGTAGATAATAAGAATGTCGTTAATACCTCTTTTAATTCTTGAAGATACATAGTTTTACATTTAATAGAAATTGTGAATTGTGAATCAAACAGTGCCTTATTCAGGATTGCTACAATATCCCAATTCCTGAATTCTTCTAGGTATAAAACCAACCATACACCTAGAATAATAATAATGTTATGCAAAATAAATTATGTTTCTAAATATATTTAAAATACTTTTTAGTTGTGTTTTCAAGTCAAAAAGATAAATTATCAACCAAAGAAATTATTTTTTAATGAAAATTATGAATTTTGAACCAAAAATATGAAATTTTTGACTAATTGTGGGGTTTTCTATCCAAAAGATGAATTTTCTATGAACAAAAAAAAACTAATTTTCAACTACTCTTTTTTCAATGAGAAAAATGAATTCTTAACAAAAAATATAACAGTTAAATTTTTTACTAAACCGATAATTTTTTAATGGAAAAGATTACATTTTTATCAAAAAAGGTAAATTTTCCGCACAAAATTCAATAGTTAAAGTGAATTTTCAACTAAAATGATGAATCTTCAACTATAAAAATTTAATTTTTAACCGAATACATGAATTTTAAACTAAAAATATGAATTTTCTACCAAAAATAAAGTAGAATAATTTTCAGTTAGTAAACAAAATTTTGAACTGAAAACAAAAAGAATTTCCAACCAAAGAAATTCATGTTTAACCAAGAAGGTGAAATTTCAACTAATGAGAGTACTCTTTTACCAAAAAAATACGGATTTACAACTAATAGTTCCATTTTCACCGAAAACCGATACATTTTCAATGAAATAGTGTAATTTTCAACCAAGAAGAATTAGATGCTATCAGAAAAGCTAAATTTTCGACAAAAAATGGAAGTTACAATTTCCGGTTAAAAAAATTGATTCTAAAGAAGAAACATCTCATTTTCAACAAAATTTTTTAATTTTCAAATGAATTTCCAACCAAAAAGATGAATTAGTCACCAAGAAGATTAAATATTTTCCCACAAACTTCGAATTTTCAATAAAATACAGGAATTTTAAACCGAATATTTTAATTTTTAACATAAGAAGATAAATTATGAACCATACATGTACAAAATAATTTTCAACAAAATAATTAAATTTTGAACAAAAGAAAGTTTTTTCAACTAAAGTGATGAATCATCAACCAAAGAAAAGAATTTTCAACAAAGTAGTTCCACTTCCAACTAAGTAATTGAATTTTCTACCAAAAAAGATGAATTCTCAACGAAAAACGTGATGTTTTATATTTTGACCAAAAAGGATTTTAATTTTATACCAAAAATAGTTGAATTCAACCCGAAAAGAAAAATTTTCTACAAAATAGTTTGAAACCTCAAGCAAAACAGATTAATTTTTAACCAAATAGTTGCGATTTTTAACCATGATGATAAAATTAATTTCAACTTCGATTTGTCGAAAATTCCCTAACTCGTTAGGTTAGTCGGGTTAGTCAGGTTACCTGACCTGTAGCAACTCTGTAATTTAAAAAAGGTATATGTTTTGTTCACTCTAGAATGTTTTTGAAGAAATACATGTATTAATTATGATATATAATTGTTTAAACAATAAGTGCTTAATAAGCATATTCTCGAGAGCATTTACTCAAAATAAATTCTTGGGCATTTAAGGACTCTACGTACGTTACAAATAATCAAGGCAGGCTTAACATAATTTGTTTTTGCCATGCATACCTCTTTTTTACCACACCATTAAATGAATCATGAAAGTCATACAAAATTTTAATTATAAAAGTATATTTAGTATTGTATTCTTCATATTTTTACTATGTTTGCTATTACAATAATTATAAAATAATTATAATGATGATTACAATAATGATAATTGATTTATTTGCCGTAATTAATTCTTCTATTTGCAATTAATAATTATCAATTCATTATTTCATTTATAACTATCCAGTATTAATTGCTTATTTTGTTTGTTATTATTAATTAATAAATAATTATTAATTATTTATTAGAATTTGTAATAATATAGATAATAAAACCCTTACTTTAGCCGACTGTCCACAACTAGTACAAATTATTCATAATGATTTCTGTAATAAAAAGTAGAATACAAGAAAATTTTTAAACTCTCTTTGTTCTTTCCAAAATCGATAGTGTGAATAGTATGGGATTATAATTCTTCAAATATGTTGCAAAGAAGCACTTCAAATTTTTCAATAGCACGCTCTTTTACATTTTATACTGCTTATAAATATGAGTCATATGTTCCTGGTTTTTATTTTAGCTTTATACGATTATTTATAAGACTGTTTTCGACTTTTTTCTGCAATTAACACATGCAGCGTTGAGCCTGCTTTAAATTTCCCGCTTGAAGTCCTTTTAAAAATGGAGGTCGCTGTACGAATTCCTACGGACCATTTGATTGGTTCACTTTTTTTTAGATGCGCGTGGCGAGACCATAGCTTTTTGGATCATGCATTGACGCCATCAATGGCAATGGCCGTCAATTTGTTTAATGCAGGGGCGTTGGCTGTCGAATTATTTTTAATATCAGTGATGAAAATTGTGTAATTCATTTTTCAATAGAAAAATAAGTGTTCTTGGAGGCACTTCAAAAATGGAGCTTCCAGTTTTTGTATATTTATTTGTAATATGTCTAATATCTTGGCATGGTGAGTTGAGTTTCTTAACCTGTACACCTGTTGTCACTGCTATTTATTTTGTATCAATTGAGTATATTTTATAGTTTTTATTTCGTATTTAAAACTTGAAAAAAAAGGATAATCTATTTTTTTCAATGAAAGTTCAAGAAGAATTGTTAAAAAAAAAAAATTATGCAAAAGTGTTAAGGAATTCATATTCACTCTATTATGACTAATGAATAATTAACTTAAGAGTCCTACGAGTAATTGGCGATCATTATCCACTCGAATGCTCATTTTTAATAGTTTGTATATGTTTTAGACAAATTGGTTTTTTATATTTTCAAATTTGGCTAGGAATTTGTAGTTAGATTTAGAATATTCTTGATTGATGTGAATTTCTAATAAGTTTCATTTATTATTTTCTGTTTAAAAAAAAAAACCCGATTAATTAATATGTACTAGGGTGCATCAATAACTGAATCAATTAGATACATTTTTAAGTAGTTTTAAAAGTAATACATGTTTATAAATCAATAAATCTTCATCATTGAACAATTCCAAGTTCGCACTATTTGGCAAAATCTTAACCATCTTAATCAATATGAAGTTAAACATAGAATTCTAATCTCCATTTATTTCGTAAACCAATATTTAGAAATTACGATGTTTAGAACTTTGGGACGGCTATCCATGTTCATTAAATATACCTATTGGGGTGCCCACACATTTTTTTTTAAATTTTGCTAACGCAACCCCCTAAATTTCTTCGCCTTTGTAAGAAAATGCTACTATAATTTATTTTTTATTTTTAAAAAATGGTTTAGAGGTTCCGCTGGGCTGTTTTAGGTCTGAAAATGAATTTTCTTAGTTTTCATAAAAAAATAATAAAAATTTAAATCTAAAAAATGCTTTCACCCTTAGAAAGTATTATTTGTTTTTTGAGGAATAAGCCCCAAATTTTATGAAACAAAACAAAATTTTTTGTAGATATTATCTGGCCTTATAGAATACAATAATTTGTAATTTGATCACAATTAATGGTCTGAAATGGCCCATAAACATTTTTTCCCCTGGAATAATATGAACAACATTTTTTCTACGTCTTAAAGAGAATATTCTTCATTAGGAATAAATTAAAAATATTTATATCGGGTTAACGAAAAAAATCTTGAAAATCGAAACACCAAAAATACACATTTTTATAGTGTGAAGATTCCTATAATACTTTAGAATGTATTTTTACCTATCAAATACCTGAAAAAGATGTGAGCTAGTTAATTAACGTCGATTTTGGTGCAATTCTGCGTTTTTATAAGTTTTGCTTATCAATTTTATTATATTTTTAATTGTTGAAAATAAGACTTGATATAAAGTTCTAGGGAAAAATACATTTTCAAGTACTATAGGAATCTTTAAACTGTAAACAATGCTTATTTTTTATGTATGTATTTCGAAATTCAAGATTATTTTATGTCACCCGGTATTAATATTTTTAATGTATTCCTTATGGAGAATATTCTCTTTATATTGTATAACAAGTCCTGTGCATATTATTCAATAAAAAAATGTTTAGGGGTAATTTCAGTCCATTAATTGTAATCAAATGATAAATTTACGTATTCAAGCCCCATAATGTCCTTAAAATTGTTGTTTTCATTTATACAAATTAGGGCTTGTTCCTCAAAAAATAATAAATACTTTTTAAGGTTAAAAGAATTGTTTATCCTTAACTTTGTAGAAGAAGCTTAGGGGGTAGCCTTTGAAAAATTCAAAATCAAACTTTTTTGGGCACTTAATACTTGTGTAAATTAATTTCGATCAAAAATATAAAATAATACTGTTACTACCTGTGCATTATTGGACGCTATACAATCGAAATCAAGTTTCAAAAAACAAGGACTGTCAACCTTTTTTAATGTGAAATGCTAAATTATTTATTGAAGATTTTGTTAACTTTTAAATTGAGTCCATAGAGTTTGGACGAAATTCTTTTTTAAATACATATATTAAAAATCTTATAATAAATTGATTTCTCTAACAAAACACATGACTTACCAACCCAGCCTTATTTTTACTGTTTTTTATTAAACATTCTGCGCATCTTAAACAGGACTATACACAAAAATTACATTTCTTACAGTCCCCCTTTCATCATCAGAAGAAAATTCAAAGTGTCATATTCCTCTCGTAATCAGAGGATCCTGGTTTTCATGGGAAACTGGTCGAAATACGTTGACGGAGATAAATGCCGAAACCATGACAAATAGAGGACAATGTCTCAATATGCTAGAAGAGTATCACGTAAATTATACATTCGTATTTCAAAAAGAAAATTGTTATCACTGTGTAAAGTTAATCGTGAGAACAGTTAACATTCTCGAAAAGCTTGAATGTACGTATGACTAAAATCTCAGATAATTTTGAATAATTACTGTTAAAAGAAGTAATGTTTAAAATAATGCAATTCTATTTTAGTGAGTTGTGTTAATTTACCGCCGGATGTTCAACCAACGGTGGAAAATGTATGCAGAGGATTGCGACCTGATCAGCAACTTGTTACATTATTTTCTGAAAATTACGTGCCTGTCAATTGCAGATCTTCCCTTGAAGGTGTTTGGCAATTTGCTTATCAGGTGAAAAAATCATAATCTTTAATTAACAAATTATTAATTTTTTATATTATACTTAATTTACACTAATTTCAGGGTGTCTACCCTACCTGGAAAACCTGGAATTGTCAGGGAATTTTTATATACCTGGAAAAACCTGGAAATGTCAGGGATTTTTTTTTAAAGTCAGGGAATTTTTTCGAGAGGATGCTTAATTTTTTTTTTTAATTTCAATATTAAATTGAATAGCAATGATTCTTTATTTATAAAAGTAGCTTTATATTACTGTATCGAACTATTTTATTGAAAAATCGTTTTTTTTTGTTTGAAATCAATTTTTTTAAATGAAAATTTAACTATTCTGTTTTTGGTTGAAAATTGGTCGGTTTTAGTTGAAAATTCGTTCTTTTCGGGTTGAAATATCAACTACTACATTTTTCGTTCATCTTTTCTGAATGAAGATTTAATTACTTGGCTGAGAGTTACTCTTTTGTTAAAAATTAATTTCTTGTTGTTAAAGATTCATCATTTTAATTAAAACTTCATCTCCTTGGTTGAAAAATGAGCTATTTTGTTAAAAATTAGTTTTTTATTTGGCTGAAAATTAATTTTTTTACTGAAAATTGAACTATTCTTCTTGCAACTTTAACTATGTTGTTGAAAATTTGTTTTTTTTTTTTCTGTCGAAAATTATTTTTTTTACTGAAAATGTAACTATTCAATATTTGGTTGAAAAATTATCTTTTTTAGTTGAAAATGTTGACTTTTTTGGTAGAAATTAATCTTCTAGATTGAAAATTAATCTTTTTGTTTGAAATTTAATGATTCTAGTTAAAGACTCATCATTTTAGTTGAAAATGCATCTTTTTAGTTTCAAATTCAACTATTCCAGTTGAAAATTTATCACTTTGTTTGAAAATGTAACTTTTTTTTTTAATTAGTTTTTTTGTTGTTGCAAATTACTTTTTTTTTCTTCCGTGAAATGGAACGATTCCAGTTGAAAATTACATCCTTTCAGTTGAAAATTCATTTCTTTGGTTAAACGTTAATTTTTAACTGAAAATTTAAATATTCAATTCTTGGTTGAAAATTTATCTTTTTAATTGAAAATTCATGTATTTTCTTGAAAATTCGTCTTCTTTAATAAAAATTAATCTTCTTGGTTGAAAATTCATCTTTATGGTCGAAAAATTAACTATTCCAGTTAAAGATTGATCATTTCAGTTGAAGATTCATGTATTTTGTTGAAAAATCGTCTTTGTGGTAGAAAATTCATCTTCTTGGTTGAAAATTCAAGTATTCCAGCTAAATATTCATAATTTTGGTTGAAAATTCATGTTTTTGCTTGAAAATAAAACTACTTGGTTGAAAATTAAATTAAATTTGTTTTTAAAATAAATTGTGGAAATTTTATTTGTTTCACTGCAAATTTAACTATTCCATTTTTGGTTGAAAACTTATCTTTTTTACTTCAAAATTCAGCTATTTGTTTGAAAATTGATCTTTTTTAGTTGAAAATTAATCTTTTTGGTTGAAAATTCAACTATTTGGGTAAAAAATCATTTATCTTTTTGAAAATCCAAATTTTTACTTGAAAAGTTAGGAATTTTAAGCTTTAAATTTTAGTTATAAGTAGATAAAATAAAAATTTGTTTGAATTATTGTTCAAATTCATGGACTTTAAGAGACAAAGTCAAGAAATGATTAATTATGTTTTTAGTATTATTTAATTAATTGATCGTGCTAAAATATTTAAGAATATCTTGTAATATTAATTGAATTCCTAGAAACTGAAAAAAAAACATTATTTATAATAAAGTCGCGAAACTGTATACATATTCCGAGTCGATTTTTTTTAAAAATGCGAAATATTTGAATGGCTCCATGCTATGAAAAATTACACCTGGAAAAAACTTGAGATACCTGGAAAAAACCTGGAATTGTCAGGGAATTTTTCTCCAGGATTTGAGTAGACACCCTGAATTTCCTACTTACTCAACTATTTATTTATTTTCAGAATCGATTTAGATTTACAGGAGAGTGTAATAATCCAGACGCACAGATTCGATCGTGTCAAACCGCAGGAACGCAATTTTTGATAACAAATCAAAAGTTTAATATAACATACAAACAATGTCCTGGAATGAAAGGAACGTTCGACGGATGTAAGAAACTTATTCTTTTAAAAATTAAAATACTGCAAATTCGAACCGTAATTGAAAAAACTTGTAATTTCAGTGGTTGAGTACAGTTGTCTCGGTGATTGGTTCGTGGATAAGAATCACTTCTTCGCAGTTGCTAATACGAAAGAATCTCGAAAAGACGAGAAGTACAGATGTTTCCTTAAAAATCGAGACGACGATCTCTATATTGGTGTTTCCATCACAGCTGAGTGCAATACTTTAAAAACTGTCGAAAAAAGTCCAGAGCGTTTGAGAATTACTCCAGTTAAGGCTGAAGTAGTCGAACCTGGATGTAGATTGGCCCAGAATATGACGGGAAATTGGATTAATACTGCTAATATCGACGCTGATATTTTCATTAACGAAACGCATATTATCGAAACTTGGTATCCGGACGAAGGTCGATTCAGAAGGACGATTTATGTTTGTCGGGAGCAAAGAGATACGAGAGTAATGATGGCGAGATTAACTGTCGATGGATGGTAAGAGACCTCAATTTCGTTTTCGTTATAATTTAATTTCTAAATTATTTGGTCTTCTCACGAAAAATAATTTTTTGTTTTACAGTCAGAAGGATTACGTTTGCTTCGACTTTGTACCCCAACACCACAATGTAATCAGATACAG
This sequence comes from Andricus curvator, assembly GCA_932195095.1. Classification (NCBI taxonomy): domain Eukaryota; kingdom Metazoa; phylum Arthropoda; class Insecta; order Hymenoptera; family Cynipidae; genus Andricus; species Andricus curvator. Next base: position 138,337 of record CAKNYM010049453.1, read on the forward strand.
ACGTGGAATCGCAGTGATAAAGGACGATTTCTCTACTGTTTGTTCCTGGGTTCAGTTTCCAAACAGAGAGGATTGGAAATTTGATTTATTCCTTGGTAAGTTTCGCATATTTTAAATCTTACACCATTCCTTTTATTGCGTGGACTTTTATTTATCTTTTTCTTTCTTTTATAGCAAAACACCCTGTGCCAGTGCGATGTCCAGTCGCAGGAAAGTTCAAGTTTGAGCAGAAAGGAGACGTTCTATTCGAAACGAGAATTCTTGGCGGAGTTACGCTTTCTCCTCGTCCGAATCTTTACTGCAAACAAAACATCTCTGACTTCTCGGTTTGCGATACCGATCAAAAGGAAATCGCTATTGATGAAACTTATTGTCTCACTGTTGATCATTTGGGAAGGCCGGTTGATATCTACAGTAAGTCAATCTTTCTTTTATTTATCTGAAATGATATAAATAAAGTTTAAAGCACTCCGATTAAAGAAAATGGTAATAACATTTTCCAAAAAGTTAACCAGCACCTAAGATTTCAGAAACTACACAGAGATTTCAAAAGATTTCACAGATTTTAAAGATTTAGAAATATTTCACGTAGATTTCAAAAGACTTTGAAGTTTTCACGAAGGCTTGTACAACAGCTTGCAAGAGTGATCAATCCCTCGACTAGGTCTAATTTTTTCTGCTTTTAGGTGAACCAGATTATAAAATGAAATGCATAGGATTCTGGAAGGAGAATCTAAAATCCTATTTGATTACTTATGACGAACTGGATCCGTACAGCAAATATCGATGCTGGGTTTACCAGAGAGCAGATTTAAACAGAGTCCTTATGTCCCAAGCTATCGGGCCTTTCTGTGATATTAAGCAGGATGTTACGAGTTTTAATTACACAGAGGGAGCTGCAGTTTCCCTAATGATGGAAGTAAGTTTCTCATAATTCGGAATATTAATTTTTCAAGAAAAAACCTGAAATAAGATTAAATCTAATATTTTTTCATATTTGTTCAGGAATACGAACGTGAAAGAGATCAGTGTCCAATGCATTTCGATGATGGAAGTAATCCTTGGGTTCACACTGAAAACTACATCAAAATTTTCCACTTTGGAAGCTCCGGTGCCTCTAAGTTTTCACCAATTCTTCCATCATTCGTCCTCTTTATTGCTTTCTTAGGCCAATTAGGATAAGAAATAATTTTAAGTTTCGATGAAAATATTTCACGATTCTCATTTGAGTTTGTTACCATGAATTCGGAAGAAAAATAACCGTCCGAGATTATGTCTCATCGATTTATCCGTCCGTTTAAATCAATGTTTGTATGTAAACGTTGATTCCAAGAAAATAATCTCAGATTTTATGATGTCGTGTAATACATCATTTTTGTATAGGGTTTTAAAACCACTGAATCAAATCAGAAAGGTTAAGACATTTTTTAGAGAATGTTTTAATTCTTAGTTGAAGCTCTAATATTATAAGAGATTTTAACTGTGTGTCATCTAGTGCCTTTTGTTACTTATTTTATGAAAGAAGATATCTATATATTTGCTTCCAGAATATGAACAAAAAGTAAAGATAAATTTCAAAGCATGTTTTTTTGCTTAATGTGCCTTACTGTCATTTTGACATATTTGACAGTCAATTCTCCGTCCGCACGATATTCATATCGATAGTTGTATTTAGAAATGTAGATTCTAAGAAATGTCGGAAGCTAGATTTTATAGAACTATACGTTGAATTTAAAGATTTTAAATCATAAAATTAATTTAGCATTGCTTTAATTCCCATGAAAATAATTATTACCCTTTTGCAAAGGGATTCGCGAATTTCTAAATGATGAAATTGTTACTAATGACAATCAGAAAAAAAACTTAATTTTGTATATTCAAGATTTTATATTTACTGAGCTTCGTACAAATTTTAAGACAGGAAAATAGATTGATTAATTTTATACAAAACAAGTTAGAATTATATTGTGTAAAGATTGTTTTATAGAAAACTGAATAAAAAATGTTTCAGTAATAGATTTTTATTTTATTTTTACACTTTTCCAACGAGTAACTAAATATTTCAGTATGTAAAGTATCAAAAACTAAATTGAAAATAAATATGAATAAACAAGAAACGTTTTGTGTAATGTTTTCTAAATAAAGCTTTTACTACGTACAGAGAATACATTTCGATCGCAGGCCTATAGAATTGTGTCAGTGCAATTGACTTCATCGAAAAAAGAATAAAGTGATATGAAGAACTGATTTCATAATTTAAGAAAGGCTGTGGCTACGTGTACATACATTTTTATATAAGTAGCCGAATTTTTTTGGCAGGATTAGCGGGATCTGGAAAAGGGGCTATTTGTACTGAAATTTCTGTAAAAATATCTGCACTTTTTTGGTACGTACAAACTCACCCTGTAAGATAATTGGTTTTTGTAGACGAAATATGAAAACATATTGCAGATTAAATAAACATAATTTAGTTTCAGTTGATAATTGCTGATTAAACCTGAGAAATTGATCGTTTTCGAGACGAGAAAAGTAATTAAAAATTTAAGCATTCTAAACTGAACGAATTTACAGTAAGAGTGGAATTGAATAATTTCAAATTGTAGTTTTAAGAAAGCCGCCAAGAAAAAATAGTTAATAAAATTTTATTTACTTTTATTATATATAGCTTTTACAATTTTTTAAGCTTTTATTAAAACAATATCAAAATTATATGCTTTAAAAATTAATTGTTCAAGATTGAACATCTCTTTAAATTCATCAATATAATAAACAATAATTTTTTACATATGTACAATTTATACTTTATAAATTTTCTAATATCATATAGGTCCAAATATTAAAGAATTTTAATTTGAGCTTTGTACAATTAATAGTTTTTAATTATATACAATTTTTAAAAACGTAGAAATTCGAAAATTTCGTGAATGAAAACTTTAATATTTAGTAAGTGTATTAAATTAGGTACTCAAGAGTTATAAATTCCACCATCACATGAACTTTCAATTTTAAATATTCTAAATTAAGATGTTTAAGTTTAAGCATTTAATATGAGATAATTTTGGATTGGAAGTATCAAAAATTTAGAATGTAAAATTACATGATTATAAATGTATATATCAAGCCTATGTTATTTGAAATTCAAGTGTTTATAATTTCAAATTTTGCAATTGAAAAAATTAAGAAGATAAAGAATTATAAATTGAAAGTCTTTCAAAATTAAATAATTTTAAATTGTAGCGTTTAAAGTTCAAATTGAATAATAATTTTAAATTTTCAATCGTTCAAAAATAAACAAAAGTGCTAATTGTACAATTGAAAAAAATTTGTATTTGTAGACGTTGAATGATATATTATTTAAAACTGGAAACAGTTCAATATTTAATAATTGGAAATGGAAGCATTAAAGTTTCAAGTTTTAAACAAAATTTACATCCAAAACATTCAAAATGTAAACAAAATCGGATTTTAAACTTCGATTATGAAATTATTTATCTTGTTTTAATTATACTTCTGAAAATTAAACAATTTATAATCGAATGCGCTCGAAGTTACCAAATTTACTAATTTTGAATAATTTAAAATATAAGAATTTAAATTTTGAATGATGATAACTTTGAATTGATTGAAGGAAATTTTTTAATAATTTTACGTCGGTTAATCAATGTCAACGTCTGGCTTCAAGTGATTACATTCTATAATCTTTCGACAAATATAATTATTAATTCTACATACATAAATAAATTAGAACATCAAATTTTTCTAATGCAAGTTCAATGATGCAATCTTAAAATTGTAAAAATTTGTATTTAATGGAATCAAGGCCGTAGTCAGGGGGGGGGGGGGGGACCCGGGTTTGAACCCCCCTCCGAAATTTTTGAAACATTTACAATATACATATACTTTCCTGTGTGCCGCTGACCCCCCCCCGCTTGCAATTTTTTCATGTTCCATATCCCCCCCCCCACACAACAATTTTCTGGTTACGGCCTTAAATGGAATAAATGGAGAACAGAAGATTATTTTGCGTTGGGTCTTCTTTTTTTTTCAGCATACTGTCAACTGCGTAGTGCACACTGCACATGGTGAAAATTATGAGATACAATAGTTTTGGTAATTGTTATCGCCAGTTAAATTTTTCTGATAATCATTATCTTAATGATACAAGACCAGATTGCCACCTCGAATGCTTATTATACTTTCAAAGAGGGGATATTCCTATGTATATATACCTATAATCTATTATAGGTAATCTTCCTACCGATTTCATTTTGAGCCTGACGAACCTCTATTCCAAATATGGGTGCACCAATTCGGGTTTGTGTTGTACTCTTGATCATTTGCACCTTTTGCAATTTGGCTTTCGGTAAGTCAAAATAAATATTGTTCTCACCAAAGAATATCATTTTCTGTTTTAATAAATTTTGATTCCGTTTCGAAAAATTTTGAAACGAGCCACGAAGATTTCATGAAAATGTGGTAATCAAAGCGGTGAGATTAGTACCCTCTAAATAAATAAAAATTAATTCATTTTTTATAACTTTCAAATAAATAATTATATAATTATACAAGTGCTTTTGAGAAAACCCAAAGAATTTATATGATTAAATCCAATTTTCTGTTTTAACTGAAAATCTCAGTTAAAACTAGGCAGTGGTGCACACCTTGCAAATATTTTTTTACCATTTTCACGCAACACAGAGTGATTTAAATAACAAAGGGCTGTTTATTGGCAAAAAAGTTAATCGCCTTTTTTAGGGGAGACGGGGTTCGGGAAAATGTTACGATCTGTTACATGGAAGAGAGGGGATGTAAAACCGATATACTTTTACGTGATATTTTTAATCAATCGACCGTATAGGCCATCCATATAAAAATAAATTGTGGGTAAAAAATGATTTAACATTAATTTTTTTATTTTAATACGTGTATATAAGGAGAACAAAGTGTTTTCCACATGAAACTCAATTTTGCTAAAAGTGGAGTTAGGCGGGTTTAGCTTTCCATAGCCTAATTAGGTGAATCTTGTTTTAACTGAAAAGTTTCAGTTAAAACTCGAAATCAGATTGAATTTAAAAATTCTTTGGTTTTTCACGAAAGTATTTGGTTGCTTCAAGTTTTTACTGCAAAAAACTAAATTTCACTAATACACTTGGTAATTTCGCGGTTTTAACTAGGCAAACCAGTTTTAACTGATTTAACCAAAAACTGAAATCATTTCTCTACAAGTCATTTTTTGAAGTTTGGAGTCTCATTTTATGAAATTTACGACATTTTTGGCACACAACCAAACTTCAGAAACTGGCTATGTTTCCACTGAAAAAAAATTATTGATATATGTACCTACATTTTCCGATTAACTTATTGTCAACTTTTACAACAGTTATCAACTCTTTGCAGTCTATTGATCCAAGTGTAAAAAATAAAAATTAGATTGCAGATTTACTGACAAGGGAATTTTTCTAATTTGAAAATTCTGATTTTAATGAAACTTACAACTCTTTGAGAAAAAAAATTTATAATTTTAATTTGTACGTAAAAACTGTTCCAAGGGGTGAAATAACCTTCTGAAGATCTTGGAAATAAATCAATTTTTTAATTTTGTACGGCTAATAAGGCTGTGGAGATACAAGAAACTGTTTTATAAAAAAGTTGATAATATTAATGTGAGCTTTTCTCAGGTTATAACCAAACAAGTTTTAGAATAATATATTTTAAAAAATATATTTGAAACTGAATATTCTTTATTGTATTGTTACGAACCAACCTGCCTTCGAATATTTAGATTTTAATTCTTTATCAAAGACGCTGAAAATTATGGTAGTGTGGGATTTAATTCAATGATTCGCCCGGAGGTATTTCAGACAATCACCTGAGATCGCTCCCAGATGTTTATTATTATTTTTGTGGGATTCGTTTTTAATCGCTGCTTCCTAGAAGTACCTTGGCATCCGTCCTAGAAAATTCTTGAAATTGGGCTAGGTTCGAGAATCAACTTTCAATTCAATGTTACATGGTTCCAAACAAAATTGCAAAAGTCCTGCGTTTATTAATTTTACCAAGTTTTACATGTTTGTCACACCAAAAAAAAACAAGAATATAAGAGTTAAACTACCCTTACAACTACCGTCTAATCCCCGAGCGTAGGAGATTGACGGGCCGAATTCAACATTTTCGTTAGTTCTAACGCTCAAAACGTATGCAAAATTTCGAGATACTGTCGTTCTAGTTAACGTGACCGGGACGCAAGAGACAAGGAGAGAGACACAGAGCGAGGGATCGTACCAATAAATAGTGGGTAATTTACTTCTGACCTTTTGTTTCCTTGTTGTAAATTAATCCTTGTTCCGGTCTACTCCTCACCGTTCACCACTCACACGCGTCGCCCAGTCGCCCCGAAGGTTCACTCAACCGAAACTATTGTGAGTCGAGATTTCCCATAGTTGTTCGATCAATTCCCTTACGGTATTTGATCGATGCGTCTTCACATCAAATCACCCCGGTTCCGCACACGTCGACTTACGAAACGGCGCGATTTGATGGCAAGTCATTCGATCACTTTTCACGTTCACGATTCACTTTCTAGTTCTTGTTTAAAATGCCGAACATTTAACGCCTCCCGTTTGCACATAGCCGGTTATTATCGCGTTTTGCGTTTGTACTCTTTACATCCCCAAACCCCCCATAGCACGCCTTTTTTCGGTAAACTAAACCTTCAGGGCGACTCCGCGACGCGAGCGCGTAGGGAAATACGGATGGAGCGGGGAAATAATTACAACAATTTCCCTTTTATTCCCATCTTGACAACCTCGCCAGTCAAGGTGTCAACGAAGAATGCTATTGATGGGAGAATAAAATTTTGATTTCTGCTGATTGCCGTGGGAATGATCGCAGGATATGGCATGGTGCTGACAACGTATCTGTGCAAAGTTCTTGAATTTTGATATCCTCGTGAATTGCAGCGGATACCAAAATACTGCCTCCATGTAATTTGATTTTAGCCAAGTTTTAAAAATATTTCTTCTGAGACACTGACGGGAAAGTACATCCATCTTTGTCACAATTCGCTGAATACTTAATCAATTATAACATTATAGCTTAATCATGATGAGTTTTCCTATAATCGACAGCGACCATCAATAGTAGTAAGTGAAACTCACCCCTTATGTGAATATTTAGTTTTCAATTCTTTGGAAATTTTGAATCTAGAAAAAGAAATATTTCTCACATATATTAATTGTTGTGCATGCCCATATTATTAATTGATTTTTATCATCGCGATCAATCTAGAGCAAGTTTTAATTTCAGGTATAGGATTTAATAAACATATACGACCGATTATTATTAGCAGAATTGTTCATTAGCAGTTCTTACTGAATATTGCCTACGCCGGTATTGTTCATTGAATGAGTATCAATAAACACACAGGGTAGTTATTTAATTTAGATAACTTTTGTGTTCAGGTTGACATTTTGATTTTAAAAGAACAGATGGATTATAGATTACTGGAGATGTCATCACTTTCTGCTAGAATGGTACCAATATAGCTTTTGGTATCGATTGCTACTGTCGATCATCGGAATTCTAATACTGTTCAATTATTCCTAAATTTTGTTAATAGATACCTTGAAAACTTACAAAAATTTTACCTTAGTCAAACTATTAATGTTTATTGATAAGTGTATTTATTATTAATTAATTTTTTAGCCAGACTGTGACTCGATAGTATCAGGAGATTAAGACCATAAAAGAAGTGGCATGAGGAATTAGGATCATTGCATTCTCGCCTTTGCGCTCTCCTCCCTTCCTCCTCTCAAGCGACCCGCGATCTTCACTTTGGCGAGAGGCTAGGTGGGACAGAGGGGAGATCACGGTCACGGTGTACTAGCCATTGACGCGTGGGCCTTTATAATTACAGATTTAGAATTTTTATGAGACCCACCGTAACAAACCCGCCCTGGAATGAGAATGATCGTCCCCGATCATTACCAGTGTCCGGGATCTCTCCTCTTCCCAAGCTTGTAGTTAACTGTCATAACCTCAGTATTAAGAGAAATATTGCTACATCGCTTTACTAATGAGCAAAAATGGAACCTTTTCATAGGTGTGCTCTGTCCCATTTTTGGTTAACGCATTATAATTAGAAGTTAAAATTAGGTCTGCCAACACGACAGTCTTATTATCTATCCGTACATTCAGCCATTCCTAAAGGTCTTTTTCAATGATCTTGTGTTTTAAACAGCATCCATCCACTCATCCACACCACTTCTAGGGACTTCATTCCCATTTCGTAGCACTAAGCACAACACTGTTAACGCACTCCAGTTAGCAGGTGGATGTCGTCAGACGTTTCTAGAACACCTGGGCCAGGGAGGGTATCAGCACAGTCTCTAAGCTGGTTGTAGGGACTGCCTTGGCATTGTGACCCTGGTCGGTGATGTAGACTCCTTGTTGTCGGATGTTGATGTGCATTCTACTGCTTCCCCAGTTGAGGGTGGTTGTTCTCCTTCTTCTTGGATTCGACCTTTCTTTAAAGTTTGGTCTGAACACTCCATCTGGTCGTGGGTAGGGCCCGATGTTGATGTTGCTCTCTTATTGGGCTTTCGGGTTAGTCTCTTGAAACGGAGACAAGTCCGACAGGTAATCAGGAGTAATAGTAATTTAGTACGGCACCAGTATCCCAATATCAGTAATACAAGCAAGGCTAATCCGCCATAAGATCCTTGTATTAATAGGTGTTGTGTCGTATCACCTGTCTCTGTAAGCTAAAATCATATAGTTGTTGCTCTAACTGTTCCAAAGCTTTTTCTCCTTCATTATATAACTGTTCATGTTGATTTTCTTTTAGAGGTTCCTTAGGTAAGTCTATGGGCTGAATCTTATGTAATTTGGTAGACAGCAGAGATAGATTTAGATGGATCGATGGTTCGTAAATTGCTATTACTGATTCCCCAGTAAGTTGAAAACCTGGAAGGGTTACCTGCGTGGTTTTTAGTTGACATCCCGGTGCGATCTGAATCAGGCCTAGTCCATGTAGTTGAAGATGGTATGTGGACTTATCCACACAATCCAGATTAGCTGCTAGCTCGTTTGATAAGGAGTATATCCACCCATTCAATGATGGTAAAGCCTTCCAATAAGGTTGACTGCCGTAGGATATCCTAATATCGCAGTACTTGAATGATGCCATCGTATGTTCCAATAACAGCTGCGATTCACAATTTTTGTGGCTTGAAGTTTCAAAAACGGGGATTTCTCCCGGGCAAATTGTTAAGGGTTCCAATAATTTACATTTGCGGTACTCCTCACGAGTCATTAGCAGGTACGTCCGTTGCGTATCCCCTACTGCGATGAATGAAAATTCGGATTTTACATATGCCCTTCCAGAACCGTTTCCTAGGATAGACTGTTGTACAGGTAGCGAATGCATTTCGTATAGTGCATATTCCGTACGATCTAATAACGGAATGTCCAACCGGACTTTTAGGGTTCCGTTATTACATCCTATCGTCACCACTGCAATATGAGCCAATTTTTCCATGTCCACACTTGGTCCTGGTACTGGAAATGTTAATTTAGGTAGATGATCCTGGATATCTCGAAATATGGGGAAGACTTGTTCCGTCGTTAAGAGCAAAGGATGAAGTTCTCCCTTCCTTGCAGCGTGAGCAACATTCATAATTCGGTCCGCGGAACGTATGTATTCGTCTATCCCCGCTTCCAAGGCATGTAGTGCTGTTGTCAATGTGGATATGATGCCAAAGTCTTGAATTTCTTGTTCCCTGACTACCTTGTGCATGTTGTCTAGTTGTGATCGGATGACATGTGTTTGCTACCCTACTAGGTGGGATATGTTAGCTTGAGCGTGGTTAAGCTCGTCGATTTTAGCATTCATCTCCTGCCCATCGTTGTACGTTAGTAGACCTGCCACAGGTCCAACAATCCCTCCTAGGAATCCGAGCATGGGAGTTGCTCTTCGTCTTCTCATACCGGAAGGTAGATTATCTGGTAACTTTTTGGTTGTGTGGTATGTTAAATCGTTGATTTCCCGATCGATGTCTTCGCGTAGGCTTTGGGCCATTTCCAATTTTGTCTGTAAATGGTATTCCTCAATGGTTTTATTGCAGACAAGTTCATGGTCTGGTCCACAGTATTTGGATAAAGTTCGCAGCTTATTCTGACATTCTACTAATGACTCTTGGAGCTTGGTAATGTGCAGGAAAGTGTTGATCCTCCAGTAACTCGCAACCCTGCGCACTGGCCCAGAATGCTCGTAAAACATTCCAGTGCTCTTTTGGAACTGAAGGTTCTTGTAATGTTCTTCCATGGTGCCGTGGACCATCCAATGGATGTAGCATAGCGACAATAGAATCAGGAGGTGTGCGTGGACGTACATGATTTGCTATCTGATAGATTCCGTTCTGAACAATTAAACGTTTTGGCTATTAATTCATTATACCGCCTGCATGAGTAAATGACCAAAGGCTTGTAAACCTTTACAATGACGTTCGTACCCCGCATATGTGATCATTATGACCTGTAGAATAACATTATCAACAGTATGTGACCATAAGTTTATCAGCGTGCTTGGTGAATCTTGTACCATCGTCGACCTCAAGGATCACATTATGATTTTCCGTGAAGCCTACTATGGTATAAGTGCCAACCGCTCGTTTATCAAATTTATCTTTACGTACATCTTTGAAAACTATTACCTTATCGCCGATAACGGCATTCAGGGGCCGTGCCTTTTTATCGTATTGTAACTTGGAATGTTCTTTACTCTGAATTATGTTTTTAGCGGCAATCTTTTGAATTTCATTCAGTCGAATGATCAGATCCCGAAGATAAGACCCGTATGTTTCTAATTTATCTGGTGATGGCAGTGAACTGGGAGTCCGTGCTAACCTTCCATAAACTAATTCAAATTTTGTAAAGTTTGTCGATTCATGAACAGAAGTATTGTACGCGAACATTGCAAATGGCAACAATCGATCCCAGTCATCAAAACCCTCTGCATAGTGTTTTATGTAGTCCGTGAGTACAATATGACTACGCTCTAGCGAACCGTTAGTCTGAGGCCGGTATCCCGAGGTGGTTAAGTTTTTAACCCCGAATATCGATCCCAACTTTCGCATAAGTTTGCTTATGAAGCATCCTCCTCTGTCTGTGAGGATACAACGAGGAGCTCCGTATTGAGCGAACAGATGTTGTGCCACGGCGTGAGCTACTGTAGTAGAGTTCATAGATGGAATGGGCACTGCAATGCATAACTTGGAAAAATTGTCTTGCATTGTAAGTATGTACCGATTGCCGTTAGGGGTGGTTGATAACTTTCCCACAATGTCTAGAGAGACTTTATCAAACACCCCCAATGGTGTGTCAGTTATTACCATAGGTTCACGTGTACGCGCCCGCACCAATTTGTTTTCTAAACAACTCTTACAGTTTCTAATGTATTCAGTTACGTCGTTACGTAATTTTGGCCAGGTGTACTTTTCACGTATCCGATTGTACGTTTTCGTTACCCCTTTGTGTCCCCCAAACAAACTATCGTGGTTTTCGCATATAATTTTCGTACGAATCTCCACGGGAGGAACCTCTACTTTTCCATGGCATATAGTTATTACAGGAGGACCCTTTTGGAATATGTCCGACAACAACTCTGCCATCCCATTTTGAGACATCTTACCTAATAGGTCTCCTGAATTAGCAATCCGACACGTTCCGTGCTGGTTGCATTCTAGTGTTCGCTTTAAATTTCTCAATCTCCGTTTGACTTCATCCCAATCAACATCGTCATAATGTTTCTGTTTAATAACTATTGAATAAACGTTGTACTTCCCTGAAGGGGTAACTAAAATTTGGCCCTTCTTGGGTTGTTTTGAACATAAAACTTGAGGATTTACACGATCTGTTGCAATTAATCATTTGAAAATTCTATTTACGGGCTCGCAATCTTCTGAAATAAAATGTGCATAATGATCGCGACGGTATGTTATCGGTTCGGTCCTTCATGTCGGATGGAAGGAACTATTGTTGGATCTTGTATTTTTGATAATTTTGTTGTTGAAATTTCGTTTACTTCTTCTGCTGAAGGAGAGGAGTCTGGATCCAAATACGGTATCTCCACGCCAATGGGTGATCGGACCAGTGACGCTTCTGGATCCCTCTGATCTTCGTAAGAAACGGATGAGAGTGGAGAAGGCCCCGGTGTCAGGAGATGGGGAATTGGGCCTACTGTCCGGTCCCCCTCTCCATCGACCGACAAGGAAGTTTTTTTGTTTCTTTTTAGAGCAGGGGTGGATCGTGCGAAACGCGTAGGTACTACATTTGGAGTTTGAAACAACGATCTTCGTGAAGGTTGCTGACCTAATATTGGCGAGGCCAGTACCTCCGGTGTTCCCTTAAAACGCACAGTACTTTGTCGCCGATCTACCCCTGTCAGTGCATCTTTAGGTTGTTTGGTTTCTAAGTCCTTTTCATCTTTTTGATTTAAATGTTTTTGAAATGACTCTAAAAATTTATTCACTCGGTCTGGTAAAGGGTCATCGGTCCCTACGCAAGGATCCATGTTCTTTAGATAGAGTAGAAGATCCTGGTCGTCTTCTCCCTCCGAAACCGCAGTAACATTCACTTGAATAGGTCCATCTGGATATGATTGATCTAACCCTTCATTATCCCAGAAATAAGATTGATGTTCTGTGAGCGTTTTATCGAACTGCGCTACAGTTTTTGAATTTCTCCTTTCATGTCGGGAATCCTCACTATCTCTGCTGATGAACTGTGAACGGCTGGCTCGATGTTTTCTTCGTCATGACTGTCATTGTCTTCGCTACTGGTGCAGTTTGGGCTGAGGTTCACTATGACTTCGGACCTTTTCGAAGGTTCCTCAGGAATATCCTTGTGGAAAGTTCCGGCTTCTAGTAAAGCTGGAGTAGTTGATCTACTTTTCGTAATCCCATTCCTAGCAAGTTGGTCTGCTTCTTCATTTCCTTTAATTCCCTGATGCCCGGGAACATGGTTCCAGGTTACATCCAAAGGAGCTAAGGCTTCTTTTAGTTGTTCAAATTCTATTCTATCCACCCATTGGCTTCCCAAGCAGGTATCCACTTAGTGCAACTATCAATGAGGAATTTAGAATCTGAGAATATTGATAATTTAGTGAGTCCGTTTTCAGTAGCCTTTCTAGCTGCAGCTGTTGCAGCTTGTATCTCGGCAGAGTTATTAGTTTGCCGCCCTTGAGCAGGTTTAGAAATATTCCATGGATGATCAGGGCCGAAACACACCCCTATGCCTCCCTTAGGCTCTCCTTTCTGATTGTGAACGCAGTCCCCGTCTACATATACTTCAGTTGGTTGAACGTTTTGAGCAGGGAACCATGGGGTTGGTAAATAAGGTGGAGCTTTCTTTACTGTAATTTCTTTGGATGGACTTACAAGAGTTGGCTTTAGACTTGGAAGTACGCTATGATCTTTTCTGAAAACGGGCGCGCTGGAGTCTTCGCTATCTTCGGATGAAGCATCCTCAGAGGACGGATTTTCCTGAATATAGGCAGGTGTTTTAGGCTCATTTCCCTTGCGTGACCTTTGTTTTAGTCTAGTTGCTATCGAACTTCTGTCCAAAGCAGGCTCTTTGTAATGGGCAGGGGGTTGATATGTCTTGTCCGAATCATCAACGGAAATTCCCGGTAGTCTTTTCCTTTGTCCCCTTGCGGCTTGAGTCATAGATTGTTCTTGTGAAGCCGGCAATTTTACTAATGGGTTAAGGAGTCTTTTTCCTACTGTAGGGTTGCCCTTGGTTTTAGGCAAGGTGGCACCTGTAATAGAAGACTTTTGTTTTTGAATCGTGGGTCTTGTTGCTGGACCTGAACTAGTTGATGGTTGCAACAACGGTGAGATTTGAGACCGTGTTTGTGGTTTACCTTCTTTTGAACCGCTCGCCTCAGTTGGGTTCGATTTAAGTGGTAATACGCGGTGTATAGACAACACCGAAGGGGATTCGGAAGCTAATTTCTTCTGAGTAGTGGATGTGACAGTAGACGATCCAGAAGAATCAGAGTCATCCTGACTCTCGTTAATGTGCTCCCTGTAATAGCCTACAGGGTTCCTAGAAAGGGCTTCGACTCCGCGATTCAATTTCCCTTTCTTGTATTCAAATTTAAACTGGTAGTCCTTGAGTCTGTATCTCCAGCGGATGAGACGGGGCCCTGGATTATCTGCATAGGTAATCCAGTGAACCGGCTCATGGTCGCAGGCCAGAATAAATTCTCTACCATAGAGATATGGTCGAAATTTATCAATCGCATAGACTACTGCGAGACATTCCTTCTCTGTTGGTTCATAACGTTGTTCTATACTGGTCATTATTTTAGAGTAGTAGGCGATCGGCATATCCATTTTATCTATTTATTGAGTAAGGACCGTGCGTTGCGTAACTTATTGAAGCTTTCTTCTTGAGCGGTTCCCCATACAAATTTTGACTCCTTTTTCAGTAAATCTGCTAAAGGTTTTGCTAACTTCGCGTAATTCTCTATAAATCTTCGGTAATACCCGGACAATCCCAGGAACTGACGTACGTTGCGTACAGTTTTTGGTCGCGGAAATTCCTTAATTGCCGAAATTTTAGTCGGATTTGGTTTCACTCCATCGCGTCCGATGATGTGCCCCAAATAAGCTACTTCAGGGTATAG
>CAKNYM010049454.1:0-18299 GCA_932195095.1 Andricus curvator
CATGAGCAATATTTACATTTCTCAGAAATATCATTCTGGAGGTACTTAATATCTAAAGAGAGTGTATATACTTACTTTGAATACAAACAAAATAAAACGATAAAATCAAGCATAGAAATGCGACAAAAAAAATATACGAAGCTTTACATAGCGCTCATTCAAAATTAGTTTCTCAATAAATAAAGTGCCCTACAATTGGGTCACTTAAGCAACAAGACTATCGGTCAACTCAGCAGCTCCCGTAGCAGAAATAGGTAATAAGCAAATTTTGGAAATTGGGCGATCGTACTCGGCAGTAGCAGTCTTAATACCAACGGTACGGACCAGACCATCGCTTCCAGGTCGGCAGTTCATAATTCGACCCAAATGCCATTTAGACGGAGGAAGTGCATCTTGTCGAATGAGGACCATATCTCCTTCTCTAACATTAGGTTGTTGTTTTTTCCATACGTAACGTTGTTGTAGAGAATGCAAATATTCCACGTTCCACCATCGCCAGAATATTTCAGCTATACGTTGCACTATTTGCCATCGCTTCAATCTATTTTCCTGAACAAATTCTACAGAGGGTTCCGGAAGACTAGTCATAGGAGCTCCTATCAAAAAATGACCTGGTGTTAGATAAGAAAAATCATCTGGCTCATCAGAGAGAGGACCGATAGGTCGAGAGTTGAGACAAGCCTCGATACGCGATAGAGTAGTTGTAAATTCTTCGAACGTCAGAGTATGAGATCCCACACATCTACGCAAATGGTGTTTGAGACTCTTGACACCGGCCTCCCACAGTCCTCCAAAGTTAGGAGCAGAAGGGGGAATGAAATGCCAAGTAGTTCCCTCAGCTGATAAAATATTGTGTAGATCTGGATCCTGACGCAGTTGAGAGAGATTATCTCTCAATTCTCGATCAGCACCTTGAAAGGTAGTGCCATTATCGCTGTATATATGGGTGGGAATTCCTCGGCGTGCAACAAAACGCTGGTAGGCAGCTAAAAACCCCTGTGAGGAATAGTCTGAGACCAATTCTAAGTGAATTGCTCTGGTTACACAGCAGACGAAAAGTGCTACATAGCCCTTATAACTTTTTTGACCTCGACCTGGGGAAAAACGAATTTGGAAAGGACCAGCGTAGTCCACTCCAGTATGACTGAATGTTCTAGAACTTGTCGTCCTAAAATCAGGCAAGCTACCCATCAATTGTTCAACGACAGCAGCACGTTGGCGTGCACAAATTACGCAGTGACGAATTAAATTCTTTACCAGATTCCGACCTCCGATTACCCAGAATCCTTGGCGAAGTGTTTATGAGGTCAGCTGAATGACACCATGCATGGCTCTCAAGTGAGCATGCCGAGCAATTAGATCCGAAACGCAGTGATTAGGTAGAATAATCGGATGTTTTTCATCATAACCTATAGGAGCCTTATGTAGCCTACCGCCCAAGCGTAGTACGGCTGAACCATCTAAAAACGGATTAACCGCCTTTAAAGATGAGTTTGAAGAAATCGGATCTCCCTTTTTTAAAGAACGAATTTCGGTTGCAAAGGCAGTACCTTGAACGTTAAGTATCCAGAATAGAGAAGCCTGTTTAATTTCAGAAGAAGAAAGAACAGAGGAACGTGACTGCTCTTCAGAATCGGGCACTTTTCCCAATTTCCTGCACAGGACCTTAATAAATCGCAAACAATAGGCTGTCACTCTGATTAGTTTAGGCCATGAGGAAAATTCATCAGAAAATACGACATATTCGAACTTTCCTTGTTAACAAGATGAGCTAGCTATGCTTGAGGTATCGTCTTTTGCTTAAGGTCGATTCCCTTTGGCAGAGGAGCACATGAATCAGGCCACTTCACAGAGTAACGCGATAGCCAGGGTGGACCTTGCCACCACAATGCATGATTGAGCACTTGTTCGGGCAAGATGCCCCTTGAAGCGCAGTCAGCAGGGTTGTCCCCAGTTGAAGCATATCTCCACTTGGCATGTGGAACATGTTTGTGAACTTGTGCGGCTCGATTTGCAACGAAGGTTTTCCAGGAAGAAGGATGTTTTCTGAGCCAAGCAAGAACTACCGTAGAATCGGTATGACAGTATAAGGGAATTTTTTCAAAACTCATGGTATTTATAACAAAACTTACTGTCTTTGCTAGTAATTGAGCCCCGCACAATTCTAATCGAGGAATACTCACAGGAAGAATTTGAGCGACCTTAGTCTTGGCAAATAGCAACGTTACCTGCACTTCGCCGCTTTTCTGAAGAATGCGAAGATATACGACTGCGGAATAGGCTCTCGCAGAAGCATCAGAGAACCCATGCAGTTCGCACCCTAAACTCGATCGGGTTTGTCCCGACCATCTTGGTATTCGAATTTCTTCTAGTTTTGGAAGCCCTTGATAATAGGTATTCCACTGAATCAATAAATCATCTAAAAGGGGATCATCCCAATCCAGTTTACGCAACCAGATTTCTTGCATCATTCGTTTAGCCATGATCACAACAGGAGAAAGCCATCCCAGTGGATCGTAAAGTTTGGCTATAACAGAGAGAATTTTTCTCTTGGTTGGCTGGTCAATAGGGAAAGCCTCTACGCAAAATTTAAAGTTATCTGAAGGCGGATCCCAATGTACACCCAGTACCTTCATTTGGATGTCCTCCCCAGCAAAAAAAAAATCAAAGGCTCTTTCGTGGTTCGCTTGTGGACAGCCAGACAACAACGGTTCATAGTTCTCTGCCCACTTTAGAAGATGAAAACCGCCTCGCTCCATCAATTGAGAGACTTGTACTCTCAATAGCTTGGCTTTCTCAATCTCATCCGCGCAAAAGAGTACATCATCAACATAAACGTTATTTTCTAGAATAACCTTGGCCTGAGGAAAGTTCCATAAGTGACCGTAGTCAGCTGCCATGCTTCAAGCTTACCTTCTTCAGAATACCATAGGATGCGTTGATAATTGCAATCACGCGGATCTATTTTAATTTGACGGAACATTTTTTCCACGTCAGCTACAAAAACAAACTGGTATCCGCGCCAACGCATGATAATTGAAATCAAATCAGTTAATAATTTTGGTCCCACTTGTAAATGTGAATTTAATGAAGAGCCATTAGATGTGATACTTGAAGCGTTAAAAACAACACGTAAATGTGTTGTGGAACTACTCTTTCTTAGAATAGGATGATGCGGTAAGTAAACTGTCTGAGACGTATCAGTTTCAAAAAAAATCTGAAACAAACTTCATGTGATTTAACTGACGGTATTCAGCTAAGAAGGCTGCATATTCAGCTTGAAGGTCTGGTTTGTTAATTAAACGCGCCTGACTCTTTTTTTAAATCAATTTTTCTCTGCCTAACGAATTTCCGATGTCTATCGGAGGCCCATTTGTAAAGGGTAAACGAACCATGTATTGACCAGAGGGCAATCGTTGGTACGTGGAACAGAAATATTCCTCCATTTTCTTATATTCTTCCATTTCCCAAAAACGGGATAAATCTGCATGAAGTACCTCTTCAGTAATACTGAGATGGGTGGCGACAGAGCCACCGTCAGAGAAATTGCGTAACGGACCAGATAAAATCCAACCAAATACACTATTTTGAGCGGTTAGAGTACCTAATGCGCCTTGTTTTAAACCTGGTAATAAGCAAGATCCAAAACGGTCCGCTCCTAAGATACTGTCTACTTGAGAAGTTTCGAAAGGATCAGGATCAGCTAGGCTGAGTTGTTTTAACTCTTGCCTATTTATTCCACTAGGCAAATCAGGTGGAGAATAAGGCGTTAAATTTTGAAGTACTAATGCGTACAAAGATATTGAATTCAGGTTGCCTTCCTTGGGACGCAACCATACTTTAGCGAGCTTCTTTGCCGTACCAATAAATTCTCCTCCCACTCCAAAAAATTGTGTATTAATCCTTTGATAAGTAGGTCTCAAAATTCTAAGAACTTTCTCAGATATAAAACTACATTCAGAGCCCTGATCTAACAATACTCGAAATCGACCGGATCTGCCATTATCTGACTCTAATTTAATGACAGCCGTGGCTAGCAATGAGGAACGTGAAACAAGATCATAATTATTTAAAAGGCATGAAATATTATTACCAGTTGAGACATGATGCCTTCCTCTTATAGTCAATGGAGTTGCCTGATTGACCTGTTCATGTTTATCAGTTTGAGAAGTAGATGCCACCTGTGACGTAACCATAGTAGAATCAATCAAGTTATTCGAGGATGTTTGAGCTGCTGAGTTAACCGTTGAATCTCTATATTCAACGTGTAGCAAAGTATTGTGCTTCCGACGACATTTTGCACAAGAGAATCTGCTGGAACAATTATAAGGTTTATGTCCTGGAGTCAAACAATTGATACATGCGTGTTTTTGAAAAACGAATTCTTTTCTTTTATCAATAGGCATGGCCTTAAAATCTTTACATTTAAAAAGCGTATGATTCTCTTTACAGAGGAGACATTTTGAATTAGAAGAGGCAGCATGACTTTTGACAGATTGCGCCTTGTTTGATTTACTTTTTTCCGTCAATCCGGATTTTGAAAGTTGCATTGCTTCTAACGTTCTAATTCTTGTCGCTAAAAATTCGTCTAAAACTTCATAAGAAGGATATTCTGTACTTGAGCCTAGCTGCGTCTTCCATTCTTTTAAGGAAGCGACATCAAAACGTCGCACTGTCCAAAAAACAATAATATCGTCCCAGTGGTTAGTTGGGCGTTTAAAATTTTTGAGCGCAGCAAGAGATTCATTGGTGGTGTCACGCAGCAATTTTAAATCTTCGATAGAATTATTGTTAACATTCGGTATGCTTGCTATTGCACTAAGATGAGCACCAATCAATGATCGCTTGTTGTCATATCTTTTTTTTATTGCCTCCCAAGTAGTTTGAAAATTAACATCTGTCACTTTAATGTTGTACAACATTATCTCTGAAGGAACGTTCTAGATGTGTCGGATCATGTGGAAGAAAAGCATCAATTTGACAATTAATAAAATCGTACGCATCATGAAAGGCGAAAGAGTTTGTGAACTTGTCAATCTAAAACTATACACTGTTCCCATTTTTGTTTTAACAAATCAAGACGTCCACGTGCTGTGGTAATATTCCTTCTCGCAGTGGGAATTTTTTTATAATTAGATTCTGTTCGTGAAATAGAGTCATGTAATTTTTGTGGTTGAATACCTAAAGTTTTTAGATCAGTTTCCATTTGGATTCCATTGGAATCATAATGATTTAAATTGCAAATAATGAGCAAGCGTACATAATCAAAGATGTTTAGGACTTACGTTGATAGAGCTAAAAAAAAAGAAGCTTTGAACTCTAGAGAATTCTTTTGACTTCGAAAGAATTTTGCTGATTTCAAGAATATTCTGCTAAATTCGAAATGATAAAGTTTTTGGGAAAGTTTCAGATCAAAATATTCAATAGTTTAGGAGTAGTTATGATTTTAGTTTATGTCAGCGCTGGAGCTTTCGAGTACTCTGCACTCAGAGAAGATTTAGTTGATTCAACAAAACATTCAACCTACTTTGTTTGTTGAAACTAAAAAATTTGGTCAGCGCAAATAAACGTTTGGTTATTTTTAAAAAACACAGCGAATTAATTTGGTCAATTCAAAGTAATTATTTCTTTAAGCATGTTTAGTTGATTTAACCAAATAAATGTGTTGAGCGGAATATATCATTTATTAGAAAATTATTTGGTGAAAGTAACGAAATAAGTTGGTTTATTTAACCAAATACTTCCATTAATTACACTAAACATACCGAAACAGACGACGTCAGCCCACGCCGGTGGCCAGTTTGCGCGCCGAAAAGTGTCGAAAAGATCGTGCGTAGTGCGTGAATTATTAAAAAATGAGTGCTACGAACACCTGGACACTAACAGTGTCAAATTTATTACAAAACTGGGGTCTGCAGCAATACGCAGAACATTTTGAACGTAAGTACAACCTTTAGTTCGCAAGATGCAGTTTAGTTCACCGGTGCAGGCAAACCCATAATTGATGAAAGAACCCCAAACAAATGTACGGAAAAAGCCTTTCTGTCCAATTTGGTGAAAGTTCGGTTCTTTGATGCTGCAAGTGATGCTTATTAAAAGTTTTAATTAATAAAAAAGGCTTTTTCCATACATTTTGTACGGGGTCCTTTCTTAAATCACAAAAATTGAAAAAAGTTTGTTTTAAACAGCAAGTTGTAAGGTTATGTTTGGAAAAAAATTGTAGTTATATTTTTAGGAGAAGATGTAGACATAGAGGCTTTACTGGCCTCAGAACCATCAAACAATTCTTTGACAGAAAGTCTAATTCCGCTTGGAGGAAAAAGGGCCATATTCTTGAAAAAACTTAAAGAATTTCAATTAATAAACTGTGACAACACTAATTTACCTATGAGTTTTTATGAAGAACAATCTGGATTTGCAATGCAATGTGCAATGTGATACGCAATAATTTTTGTATAGCAGGAGAGTAATAATTCTAAATGTGCACTATTTGGATTTTAATTTTATAAAATTTACATCATAGTACGTTCAGAAGGGTTTAATTATAATAAGTTATTATTTCCAACGGCCATACCACGCTGAAAAACCCAGTTCTCGTCAGATCACTGAAGTTAAGCAGCGTTAGACGCGGTTAGTACTTGGATGGGTGACCATTCAAGAATACTGACATGAGTGCTGTTGGCACATCGTGGGTGTGGTGAGCCCACACTTGTAGTTATTTATAACTACAAGAAAAACCTAGAAACACTACCCGAATCGGGTCACGCCTACCCTGAAAGGGAAATGGTTTAATGGTATACATACATACAATTATTGTGAACAAGAGGACAACATTTTGTCTGAAATCAACGGAAATAATTCGAATTTACAGAAGACACTGAGCACACCGCAGGAAGAGGTGAGGATTGATTTTACTTTAGCAATGTACCCTTGCAATATTTATTGGTTGAAAATCCAAACGTTTTGTAGAAAAATTGTCTTTTTGGCTTGAAAAACTCATCAATTTGGTTGCAAAATAAACCATTTTGTTGAAAAGTCGACTTTTTTGCTAAATACAATTGTTTTTTTTTATCTGAAATAAAAATCTTTTGTGATTATAATATCTATTACATTTTTCATTGAGAATTCAACTTCTCTGGTTGAAAATTCTATTAAAAGATGAACTACTTTTGTTGAAAATTCATTTTTATTTGAAGATTCATCATTTTAATTGAAAATCGGTCTTTTTTGTTAGAAAATTAATCTTCTTGGTTGACAATTCACCCTTTTGAATAAAAATTCATCATTTTAGTATTTGGTTAAAAATAAACTTTAGAAAAAAAATCATATTTATGGGTTGAAAAGTTAACTATTTTGTACCAAATTTGTCTTTCTGGTTTAAAAATTCAACAATTTGGTTGAAAAGATAACTATTTTTATTAGAAGTCGCATTTTTTTGATAAATGTTTTTTTTTTTTTTAATACAAATGAAAATCTCTTTTGGTTATGATATTAACTGTTACATTTGTCGTTGAGAATTCATCTGGTTTGGTTAGAAAATTTCAAATACTTGGTTAAAAGTTTAACTACTTTGTTAAAAATTCATTTTTTTTTTGTTGAAGATTCACAATTGTAGTTGAAAATTCGTTTTTTTTTTTTGGTATAAAATAATCTTCTTGGTCGAAAATTCCCCCTTTTGTTTGAAAATTCAGAATTTTATTAAAAAAATAATCATTTTTGAAACGGCACATTGTTATTCCAGTTGAATTGATAATTTAGCTGAAAATGTTTAATTATAATGTGAAATAAATTGTAGGCAAATTCTGATGATAAGGAGAACGTCAGTATCTGCAATGAAACTGAGAAAAGATCAAATTTCCGAACACTTGATCCAGTAAAAGAAAAATGCGAAAGTGATTTATTATTAATGAACATAGAAGATGATAAAGAAAGACCATCGAATAAAACACGTTTAGATGTTGTTCAAACACAAGAAGAAGTTTTGCTTGATCTTCATCAATTGGTAAATTAAAGGAATCTCTGATAAATGTTGAAATTACTTAAAGAATAACTTATTTCATATGATTTAATTTTGTTCCTGCATTTCAAAGTACATTCAACTTTATCAAGGACTCGGAAAAAAAGTTAAAAAAAAGATATTTCAATTTTATTAAAAATTACAAAGTAACGTTTTTATTTTATTTTTTTTCTAATAATTTCCTATTTTATCAAGTTATTCACAGTTTGTAACGTGTAAATCTTTTTCCATTAGGATTTATCGGCATATTTGTCGGAAAGTAACACAGGAAGATTGATTATTTTTAAACATAGGGATCAAGTGTTAGATGATCAGGTTAGAAAAAAGCTGGTGGAAATTATAATTTGGAAACTTATGGAAACTCCAGTAGCTGTTAGATTTCTTGATGAAAATCAAATACAGAAAGTGTAGGTTTAGATAATGCATTTAATCTTGTGATAGAATCCAAGTGAATTTAAATTGATTTACTAATTTAAATTTAAAACAATTCTGTTATTTTGTAATGTTGCCATGACAAAAAAAAAGTATGTTACACTCACGTCTTTTTGTTATGCTCTTTCTTGTAGGCCTACGCTGAAAAATCATCATTTTGACATTCTTTCCTCAAAAATTGTTGAAATTTTTCCCAAGGAAAGTAAGGAAATGTATTACATACCTCCCAAAGCGGAAGGACCGGATCGAAAGATTGCTAGAGGAAAATTACTATAGGTTTCAAAAATGTTGACCTCTCTAAAAAAGTTTGATTAAGTCAGTGAAAAAAAATCGCTCAAGAACGTAACAAACTTCATTGCAAAGATAATTTTATTGCGAACAAATTCTCCATTCATGACACCGTCATACATTAATTGCAAATGAAGTGGCAGTTGAGTGAAGGTACAAAAACACGGTCAACAGCGTCAATTTCACGACAGTGAACTTTGACGCGTTAAGTTTTGTTGAAAAATCAGTATAAATGAGGCGCAAAAAATCAGGCAAATTCCTTGACATTTTCTGTAACTTCAGGTGTCATAAAAATTAAAAAATTTAAATAATTGTAGCTTACAGAGTTAATTATAGAGGAGGACCTTATCTCAGCTCCAAATTGTGATAGAAAGCTCAGATAAAGCTTGAAATAAGTAAAAAAATTCAAATAATACAATGAAATAAGAAATGAAGTTTCAAAATTATTAAATAATTGGTTATTGTCTATTATTTTTTCTACGTTTTTTTTTCCGGCGCGCATAAAAGGTGTCATCAGTATCAGTTTCAGTCGAGGGTCACTATTCGGCACTTTCCCCCAGCTACCTGATGACCATCATTTGGGAAAACTGAAAAAAAAGTCAAAGGCGTAGGAAACATGAATTTAACTTCTGATGCTGACAGTTCCACTCCTGGAAAATAATAAACTTTCAGAGGAAGATAAAAAATATTACTGGAGACAAATGATTGCATAAGATGAAAATAATAAATACCGAAAAATCAAACACTTGAGCAATTCCAGGTCAACTCATCTGAAGAATTTCAACTGTTAGTTATTTTGATGAAAAGTCTTGTATCCGTTTTCTGAGGTGTTTGAAAAAAATAATGAAATGATTATTGAAAAATTTTAAAAAATTTGTCGACGACTCGGAAATTCGAACAATTTATCCTCCCGACTTTTGTCGATGAAAATAAAATTCTCAGAATTATAGCATTTGTAAGATTCAAAAAAACAAACGAAAATTACAATTTTAAGCCAAACAACGCACGATATGAAAAAAAGCCAGGAGGAGAAAAATGTTTCTTTTAGAAAGTTCTGCAAGATAATGGTAATAACTTTTTGAATTTTCTTGAAAAATCGAAAATTCAAATTTTGATCGCACAAAAAAAAATAATGACGAAAAAGGATGAATTGACAAAAATTATGCGCCCAAAAAATATCTAAAAATTTGGTACAAATCACTTTTTAATAGGACGCATAATTCTTCTTTTCTTCGTGAAAAACAACATTAAAAATAAAAAAATTAAATTTTTGGACAAATGACACAAGCTACGGAAAAAATGAATAAACAAAAGTTGTTCTCACCCAACATAGAGCTACAAATTCGTTATAGTTGAGGTTGATTTTAATGCTTTATATTCGAAATTTCTCTCATTCTTAATTTCAGTTTATATATTTCTAATTAAAAATTGTGGAAGATTTAGGATTAAAAACTCGACTTTTGACCTTTAAAATCATTCAAAACTTAAGAATTTTTATTTCTACGTCTTAAAAATTAAATTGAAATTGAATTTATGAATCCGAATAATTTTAAATTGTTATTGTTCGAAATTGTAGGACTTTGAATTGTACATTTTCAGGTTTGAAGAGTTTTTTTCTGTAACATCACCACTACGTAGCGCGTCCTCAGGTTGCGGATAGAGGAACGGCCCGTAAGGCTGAACAGCCCCCAAGGTTAACTGCGAATACAAGAATAAGCAGTCGCGGACAGCCGATAGGAGCCAGTCGTGGGTGTGGTGAATCTAGCATTGGTAAAAAATAGGTACACGACAACCATGGCTTGGGGGGACCCACCCATTCGCGTTCATACACAATGGGTGGGTTCTGGCAAGCCAAGGTGCCGCGTGTACCCACCTAGAAACTATACCCGAACCAAAACTAAAAATCTTGTAAGGGAAAAATCCTGCTGCCCATTGGACACTGCAGCGATGACACTGCCCGCAAGGGATGTGTGGAATGATTCGCCTGCATAGGGCCAAAGGGGTATTGATGCCAGTAGGCGCGCTGCCTTGCAGGGGGACGTTAGGGTACGAGGATGAAACTGTAATGTGTCTGACGACAAGTTGACATGGTCCTTGTCAGAGTCGGAAAGCTCCCATACTTAGACCTAGGGAGGTATGGGGGTTATCACTCCTGGGACAGTGGACTCACCTACGATCGGAATAGGATCCTAACGTGCGGATTATCTTGAAACTACCATGGCTAACTTGCAAAAACAAAAAACTACAGTT
Source organism: Andricus curvator (assembly GCA_932195095.1). Taxonomy (NCBI): domain Eukaryota; kingdom Metazoa; phylum Arthropoda; class Insecta; order Hymenoptera; family Cynipidae; genus Andricus; species Andricus curvator. The sequence goes on from CAKNYM010049454.1 coordinate 10,988, forward strand.
AAAGATCTAAGGGTGGGAACTCTAAACGCGCGTAGTCTAAAAACTGGCCGATTTAGCGAACTTATTAAGATAGCAATTGAATACAAAACTGACGTAATAGCACTTCAAGAAACCTGCTGGTCGGGCGATTTCGCGTCAATTTCTAGGGATAACTATACTTTCTACTGGGGAGGAGCTAAGGGGCAAAGACTGGGGACTGGTTTTCTTATTAATAAAAGAATTTCGCAAGCACTTATCGACATGCAATTCATTAACGACCGGTTATCATACATTGTACTAAAGGGTAATTTCAGCAAACACGTATTAATCAATGTGCACTGCCCCACCGAGGACAAAGACGAAGACACTAAAGATCTTTTTTATGAAACAATCGAGCAGGTTTTTGACAAGTTCTCAACGTTTGACGCAAAAATAGTATTGGGGGATTTCAACGCGAAAATTGGAAAAGAACCAATGTATAGGCCTACAATAGGATCAGAAAGTTTGCATGACGTCAGTAATGATAATGGAACCAGAGTAATAAACTTTGCAGCTTCAAAGAACCTCGTTGTCAAAAGCACATATTTCAAGCATAAAAATATACATAAGGCCACCTGGACATCACCAGATGGTAATACTCACAATCAGATTGATCACGTTCTAATAGACAGAAGACGTCATACAAACATTCTCGATATAAGATCGTATAGGGGAGCGGATTTAAATTCAGACCATTTTCTCGTGATAGTAAAACTAAGATCTAGGCTAGCGTTAAGTAAGAAAACTAGCCGCACAGAGCCAACAGTTCGTTTCAATATAGATAAGTTCAAAACAGCAACAGAAACATTAAATTACCAAGTTGAGATTTCTAATAGTTTCGACGCTCTCCAAGAACAGAGAGACGATAACAATAATCACGAGGAGGACCCGGAAACCCTGTGGAGCAATACGAAAAAGGCGATAAAGGCAGCCGCGAAACTTACGATAGGTTTTATGAAAGTAACCAAAAGCAAACCATGTTTTGACGAAGAGTGCAAACTCTGGTTTGAGAAACGTCGGAAGGCCAGACTAAGTAGTTTACAAAATAAGTGCGATCAAACACATAAGAAATATCTCGAGATTAGCAAAAGTACAAATAGGCTCTATAGATCCAAGAAAAGGGCGTGGGAAAAGAATAAAATACTAGCAATAGAAGCGCATAATAAACAAAATAACCCGCGTGAGATGTACAGGGGAATCAATTTTATAAGGAAAGGCTTTCAAAGTAGAACGGAAGTAATGAGGGACGAAAATGGCAATCTAGTAGCCGATGCGACAGAGAGACTGAATTTATGGAAAGATTATTTCGATAAACTATTAAATGTACGCGAAGCCCCCGTTGAAGGTAATCTCGGCGAAATCCACACTGCTGATCTATTAATTAACGATCCTACTGATATAGAAATAGAAATGGCCATAAAGAAGTTGAAAAATAACAAAGCCGCGGGCATCGATGACCTACCGTCAGAACTGATAAAAAATGGAGGCCCTTGCCTCACAAGGCAAATTTGTAAATTGATACGCGCAGTTTGGAAAACAGAACGCATGCCGGAAGAATGGAATACCTCTATCATTATTCCCATCTTTAAAAAAGGCGATAAAACTAACTGTAACAACTATCGGGGAATTTCACTTGTGCCTTCGTGCTACAAGATCCTGTCTAATGTTATCCTAAGTAGACTAACTCCTTTTGCCGAGGAAATCATTGGGGATTACCAGTGTGGATTCCGCCGAAACCGATTTACAAGCGATCAAATGTTTACAATTAGACAACTGTTAGAAAAGAAATGGGAATTTAATGAAGCAGTACATCAGCTATTTATCGATTTTAAAAAAGCTTACGACTCTATTATACGCGCGCGAATGTACTGGATCCTAGAGTTCTTGGGTGTGTCAAGAAAATTGGTTAGACTTATCGAAATTTGCTTAAGCGGCAGTAAGGGTAGAATACGCGTAAACGGTAGTTTATCTGAAGAGTGTTCGATCCGCGATGGCCTGAAACAGGGCGATGCACTTTCGTGCGTCCTTTTTAACTTAGTTTTAGAATACGTGGTTAGGCAAGTGCAGGCGAATCCGACCGGTGCTACCCTCAATGGGGTAATACAAATTCTTGGATATGCGGATGATCTCGACGTACTAGGGGATGATAAAGAAACGGTAGCTAAAAATGCAGAAATCTTGATCGCAAAAGCCAAAGAGATTGGCTTGGAAGTTAGCGAATCGAAGACAAAATATATGATCGTCGTCAGGTCCGGAGAAAGTAATCAAGACGGGGATCTAATGGCCGGAAATATGAAATTCGAAAGGGTTAACGAGTTTAAATACCTCGGGTCTATTATAACTAGCGAAAATAAGATTAAAACGGAAATCAATGCGCGGCTACACGCTGGCAATGGGTGCTATTATGCAGCAAACACGCTACTAAAATCGCGATCGCTATCTAGAAACATCAAAGTAAGAATTTACAAAACGATAATAATGCCGGTCGTCATGTACGGGTGTGAAACGTGGGCGCTGACGAAAGGAGAAGAGAATAGGTTTAGAGTTTTCGAGAATAAAGTACTTAGAAAAATCTATGGTCCAAAAAGGGACGAAGAGACCGGCGAGTGGAGAAAACTGCATAATGATGAGCTGCACGCTCTCTACGGGTCAGCAAATATTAATAGAGTAATGAAAGCGCGTAAATTAAGATGGGCGGGGCATGTAGCAAGAATGGGCAATGAAAGAACAGTGGCGCAAGTTTTAAGAGGGAGACCGACTGGTAAGAGACCCCTAGGCAGACCGAGAAACAGATGGGAGAAAAATGTAAGGGATGATCTAAAAGAACTAGGACATGATTACTTAAACTGGATGGAGAATGCACAGGACAGAGATGTGTGGCGGTCTCGGGTAGATGAGGCAATGAACTTTCGAGTTCGAACTGCTAATCTATAATATAATAATAATAATAATAACATGGAAGACTTTTGATCTGCAAAGTTATCGAAATTCAAGAATTTCTAGTTGTACCTCCCTACAATCGAAGTGTTTTTAGTTTTGAAAATTTACAATTACAAATTATTCTATTTTTATGTTCTACAATTAAACATAATGCAATTTTTATGTACTACAATTAAAGCTTCTGTGATTTTTATGCTTTATATTGGAAAAGGTCTTCAATTTGAAAAATGTAGAATTGCAAAAATTGACTATTGATCTTCAAAATCATCCAATTTAATATTTTTAACTATACACCTTATAAAATTGATGGGGTTTCAATTTTGTGAATTTGTCATCAAGAATTATGCAAGTTTTAAGTTTTACAATATTAAAAATGCTGTAATTTTGATGATTTGCTTTCGAAATTTCTTCAATTGAGAAGTTTTAAAATTGAAAACTTGATTTTTGATCTTCAAAATCATAAAAATTAAAGAATTTCTATTTATACATCTCTAAAAGTAAAATGCTCTTAGTTTTTAAAACTAACAATTGAAAATTATGCAATTTTCAAGTTTTACAATTAAAATTTCTGTCATTTTGATGCTTCGTATTCAAAATTTCTTTTATTTTTCAGATCTAGCTTTGAAAAATTGCTTATTGATCTTCCAAATAATACAAATTAAAAATTTTTTATTCTGCACCTTTAAAATTGAAGACTTCAATTTTGTAAATTTATAATTCAAAATTATTCAAGCTTTAGGTTTACAATCGTTAAAAGTTCTATAATTTCGATTATTTTCTTTCGAAATTTCTTCAATTTGGAAGATTTCGAATTAAAAACTGAACTTTTCATTTTGAAAATCAGCAAAACTTAAGAATTTTTATTTATACATTTAAAAAAAAATTACAATTGTTATTGATCAAAATTGTAGGACTTTGACTTGTACATTTTTAAATTTGAAGTGTTAAATTTGGAAAATTTACAAGTAACAATAATGCAAGTTTGAAGTTTTACAATGAAACGTTTTGTAATCTTCATGGGTAACTATCAGAATTTCTTCAGTTTGGAAGATTTCGAATTAAAAACTGAACTTTTGATTTTCACAAAATCATAAAAACTTAATCATTTCTATTTATACATTTATCAAACTAGAGTAATTTTAAATTGTTTTAAATTTCAAAATTTAAATTTTAAAATAATTTCTCATTGTTCGAATTTGTGGGACTTTGAATTGAACATTTTTTTAATTGAAGAGTGTTTAATTTTTAAATTTTACAAGTAAATGTTCTGTCATTTTCATGATTTACATTTGAAGTTTCTTTAATTTGTGTTGGCGAATTTTAAATTGCAAACATCTGCAAAATGGATCAGTTTTTAGTTTTGAAGAGAACAATTTTGAAAATTGGAAAAAAAAAGTTTGAAAAATATTTGAAAATTTGTGTAATTAGCTCAAAAAATAGGAATGTATAGTATTTCCGCTGATAGTGTCTTTGTAATGTTTGGAAAAAATTATGCATTTCATATAAAAATAAGAAAGAAAATGGGCGTAAATGTTTATATTAATAACAAAATGTAATAAACAAAAATTAATTTCATGAACTGCCATTTTCTTAATGATTAAAATAAATATTTTCTAGGCCTTTGGGCAATTATAACATGTTGCACCCGTATTTATTTTCAGGCATCTGGAAGAGTTAATGAATTGGGACTGAATGGAAGAGACTGAATGGGAACCCTGAAGCGGACAATTATGGTTGGGTATATTGCCTGAATCAGTTACAGTCGCTCGCATGTTTCAGCGCGCCTAGGGCGCGCACCTGTTGGATCTCGCGCTTCGCGCTCTATAATGTATTCACCTCGCGCTGCGCGCTCGGACACATTTGTCGTCTAGGTTTTCACACTTTGTGTGCTCGCTATTACGCGCTTCGCAGGCTAATACTCTCTTAGTAAGCTTCATCGTTATGACCTGCTTTTGGTTTAATTATGTCAGTTTTACATAAAAAGAAGAACTAATTTACTTAAGGTTCTATCGACCTTAAGGAACACATTCTCATCACGACACTCGCGCTTTGCGCTCGATATTTGGTATGATCATCATGTGAACCTCGCGCTTCACGCTCGTTTCTGTTCATCGCATAATGGAAACCCAAAAGTTTGAGCGCGCTTGCTGCGCGCAATTTGGTCGTCGCGCTTCGCAACGACCATATGTTATGTTCAATGTTTTTCAGATAAAAATGACTAAAGTTGTATTTGATTTAAAATGAAGAAGGTAATTCCTTTACTTCAGCATATATTTCCGTATCTTTATAATAAATCATACAATCAGAAAGATTTTTGGAACATATATCTTGCTTTTTCATTCATAATTAAACCGACCCCTCGACTACCATGTGATTCCCTATCTACTCCTGACCATATTTCAAAACCTCAATCAAAGTTTCAGTCCATTCCGAGCCTACTTTATTGTTTGTATTGTTCATGTTTAGATTGTACACCCAACTACCCCCTTATGCGCGAAATTTGTTTTGCGAGTCGAAATCATGTCCAAGTTAAGTAGTGATTCGTCGTATAGTGGAGAGTCCAGTTCTAACGTCAGTCCCGCCAAAACTTCTGTTACGGGGGGTGGGAGGGGGGGGGGGGGGCGAGGACAAGGAATGGAAACCGAGAGAGTCGCAATTGGTTGATGTTTTATACTGAGGTCACCAGCCTTCAGCAACGTTGTATTAGATAGGAGTTCATATGTTTCCATCTGCGCATTCCCGGCCCACCTCTAAACGAGGAACCAATAACACTTTTTTTTTTAAATATATATATATATATATATATATATATATATATATATTCATTTCGTCCATTTGGAGCATAGTTCTTGAAATATAAATGTAATAATTGAATTTTTTCACAGCAATTATTTTAGTAAAAAAAGATCAAAACGCATTCTGAAACAAAAGTCAGATTTTCGGTCAGAATAAATTGTTTGAATTATTATTATATTTTATTGTTGCAATTGTTAGAAATAGTATTGAGAACATAAAAACAATGAAATATTGTGAAAAAACACACCTGAGATGAAAAATAAAGTAAATAAGCAAAGTTTTGATGAGAATGTGCCCGCTTATCGGGCCGATTTTTTCACTGTTAATGTTATTGTTTTAGAATAAAACAAAAACTACACATCCTATCAAAAAGTGACTCATGAGAAATTTGTAGATCTTTTTTGAATGTACAATTTTAGTCCAGTCATGATTTGTCGTATCTTGCATAGTTTGACCGTAAAATTGATTTTTTTGGATTTTTAATTATTTCTTGTGCAATAAAAATGTGAATTTTCGATTTTTCAAGAAAATTTGAAAAGTCGTTATGATAATCTTGTAAAGCGTGCAAAAAGAAACACTTTTCTTGTCAACACTTTTTTTCGTATCGTACGTTGTTTGGCTGAAAATGTGAATTTTCGTTTTTTCTTTTGGATATTGAAAATGCTGTAACTCTGAAAATTTTAATTTTATTAAAAAAAGTCATGAAGATAAATTGTTTAAATTTTCAAGTACTATAAGCGGCCGCACATATAATTTCCAAATTTGGAAAAAAATTGTCTAAACAATTTTGAAAATGCTCTAACTTTTTTAATTTTCATCCAAAATGGCTGCTTCACGAATTCGATCTTTTTTGCCCCCTGAAACTGTGTGCCAAAGCACAATCCAATCCGATTAGTCTTTCAAAAGTTATCCGTTATACAGACGACGACAGACAGACAGGCACCGACGTAAAAACTATTTTTTCTGACTCAGGGGGCCTCAAAACGTCGATATTTGATGGAATCCGCGAAAGTCATTTTTCACATAAAACCAATACTTTCTCATTATGATGATAATGTAATAATTCATTATTTTTTGTGCGATCAAAATTTGAATTTTCGATTTTTTTCAAAAAAATTGGAAAAGTCGTCATAATAATCTTGTAGGACGTGCGAAAAGAAACACTTTTCCTATCCTGACTTTTTTTCATATCGTGCGTTGTTTGGCCGAAAATGTTACTTTTCGTTTTTTTGGGGGGGGATATTGAAAATGCTGTAACTCGGACAATTTTCTTTTTATCAAAAAAAGTCGTAAGGATAAATTGTTTGAATTTTCGAGTACTATAAGCGGCCTCACATATAATTTTCAAATTTAGAAAAAAATGGTCTAAAATTTTTTGAAAATGCTCTAACTTTTTGAATTTTCATCCAAAATAGCTGGTTAACGAACTAGATTTCTTTTTTTGCCCCCTGAAACTGTCTGCCAAAGCACAATCCAATCCGATTAGTCTTTCAAAAGTTATCCGATATACAGACGACGACGACGACGACGACGACGACGACGACGACGACGACGACGA
>CAKNYM010049454.1:18309-55752 GCA_932195095.1 Andricus curvator
GACGACGACGACGACGACGACGACGACGACGACGACGACGACGACGACGACGACGACGACAGACAGACAGACAGACACCGACGTAAAAACTATTTTTTCTGACTCAGGGGGCCTCAAAACGTTGACATTTGATAGAATCCGCGAAAGTCATTTTTCACATAAAACCAATACTTTCTCATTATGATGAGAATGTAATAATTGACAATAACCAATTATTTAATAATTTTGAAACTTCATTTCTTATTTCATTGTATTATTTGAATTTTTTACTTATTTCAAGCTTTACCTGAGCTTTCTATCACAATTTGGAGCTGAGATAAGGTCCTCCTCTATAATTAACTCTGTAAGCTACAATTATTTAAATTTTTTAATTTTTATGACACCTGCATTTACAGAAAATGTCAAGGAATTTGCCTGATTATTTGCGCCTTATTTATACTGATTTTTCAACCAAATTTAACGCGTCAAAGTTCACTGTCGTGAAATTGACGCTGTTGGCCGTGTTTTTATACCTTCACTCAACTGCCACTTCATTTGTAATTAATGTATGACGGTGTCATGAATAGAGAATTTGTTCGCAATAAAATTATCTTTGCAATGAAGTTTGTTACGTTCTTGAGCGATTTTTTTTCACTGACTTAATCAGACTTTTGTAGAGAGGTCAACATTTTTGAAACCTATAGTAGTAGACAAGTATCGGAATTGGCTATCATCACTTTCAAATCTGGGACTGTTGACAAGGAAGTCAAAAAAAACGGTGAAGAAATAGAAGAGGAAGAAGAGAGTAAGATAAAATAATTTACTATTTTTCTGTACACTCTATTAGAACATTCTTTAAAATTGATACATTTTAAAATTATAAATCATTTTTAAAGAGCGTATATTAACACTGTTAGGTTTAATTTTTTCATGAATATTTATTCAATAATTTTATAACAGAAATTAATTACATTGTATCAAGATGTGATCCTTAAACTTTCTTTCAATTAGAAGTTAATTCATAGGAAGGAACAGGGTGGCAGCTGAACCGGGAAATCACCGGGAATTTTATGAGAACGGTAAAACCGTGGAAAGGACAGTGAATTTATTTTTTTGATCGGGAATTTGACAATTTTTTAGAAGAAAAAAATCTGTCCAAATTTCATTTCAACAGTTTTTTAAAAAACTAGTTCAATTTTTATTTTGTTTCATTCTCATATCATTAATTTTACAATGCATAATTCGAAAATCTTTCACTAAACAAATTATCCATTTTAGATTTAATTTTTAAGCTTATTAAATTAGAAGCGTTTGAAATGTACAATTTTGAAGAAAAAAAACATTTTAGTTGATCAGCTGTGAATATACATTATAATGATTTTAAAAATTCAACAGTACTTTAAGAATTAAAAAGTGAAAAATCAGTTCAAAATTTAAGAATTTTCAGATTTCAACGTTAAAAATTAAACTGTTTTAATTTGAAAGTCTTAGTACTTAAACAAATGTAAACGCCCGATTGAAACTTCATTAACTTTTTTCAATTTAAAGATAACTTCAAAATATTATATTCATAATTAAAGGCTTTTATTAAATTTCAAATATTTTTTCAATCTACAATTTGAAAATTTCTTAATTAAGAAAAAGAAAAAAAATAAATAAATTTTGAACGTTACGATTTTAATTGTTCTATTTAAAGAATTTTAATTTTTAAATAAAATTGCTGAATTTGGATGTATAAATAAATATTGAACACTTATAATTCCTAGGAAAAATTCGAGTAAGTTAAAGGGATATTTAGAAGTTTTAAAAAGATTAAAAATTAATTTGAAATTTGAAATCATTTGAAATAATTTAAACGACGTGACTACGTATACCGACAAAATTCGGATATTCGTACCAAAATTTCGGTACAAATAGCCCACTGCCTAATTTGAAACAAAATATAGATTTTTGCAGATTTTTAATAAAAAATTTAGAAGCTTTTTAAGAAGTGTGAAAGGCTTCAAAATAATAAAAAACATTTTCTTAAGAATCCTAGGAAAATTGAAAATGATTTTTTATCTTAAAAAATTAATTTTGAGATAATATTTAAAAAGATTTAAAAAGATTTCCAAAATTGTCAAAAATGAATCTGGAAGATTTTAATGAAATTTTCTTTATTTTGCAGGACTTTTTTACAACATTTTAGGGAAAATTCGAATCATTTAAAAAGAAGTTTAGAAGTTCTGAAAAAATTTCAAACACAAGTAAAAATTTAAAAAAATGTAAAACAACATGTAGATTTTTTAAGATGTTAAAATAAAATTTTGAAGCTTTTTGAGGATTTTTAAACTTTTTGAAATGAAAATAATTCCATTTTTAATGTTTCTAGCTTAAAATTGCTTAAAATGATTTGCAACCCAGTTTTTATTACTTCGAATGGAAAAATTTTTATCTTTAGAGTTCGAATTTTTCAATTTCATTGACCGTGAAAAATGTTTGCGAACCGGGAAAAAACCGGTCAATGACCAGGAATTTTTGTCTTTGAAACGGCCACCATAAAGGAATCTGCAAACTTATTGATGACAAAATGAATTTAAAGATATAAGGGTATTTATTATGTTTTTGATATTGCAGACTTGAGAAATGAGTTTTTGGATAATGCGGACGTACAGTGGTTAAAACACAACAAGGAACCTTGGGAAGATATGCTTAAGCGCTGGAAAAAGTATGCTGAAGTAAGGCTGAGAGATTCCCAGTGTTCTCATGGTTCAGTTCATAAGATTTATGAGCAATGGCCTGTGCTGGCACAATCACAGGGATATGTGTTGGTAAGATTCTGACATACATGCCAAAAAGATAAACAGGGATTCCTAATTAAATGGTTGAGTTGACAATCAAAATCTAGTAATCCTCACAGACAACCAGTCAACTAGTCACTTTTACCATTTTTTTTCGAAGTACCTATCCTTGAAATTGATAAAATACATACGTCGAATACAATGCCACTATAAATTTAACTTGAAATATGTTTTGGCAGATGGCAAGTGACTTTCTACACAAATATGGCCGAGAAACCTCGTTCTTTAAGGAATGGCCAAGGTTTTCAAAAAACATCCACCAAATAATGAAAAGTCAAATAAAAGATGGCTATTCGATAGAAATTTTACAAATTCTTGACTTAGATGAGATATCTGAAGGTATATTAGAATTATTTTCCTTTCTCGGGGTGGCCGCTGGACCGGAAAACCGGGCATTTTTTAAAACCGGGAAAAGACAGTGATTTTTTTTTAGATCGGGAATTTCATAAAATCTGAGAAGAAAAACGCAGCTAATCACCTGAAATATCACAAATTTCATATCACATGATATAATGCAATTTAAAATAAGTTTTATTTGAGCTTTTTTTTCTAAGTGAAGTTCAGTTGTTAATTTTTTTAATCATAAAATCATTCAGTTTACAATGTGTAATTCTAAAGTCTTTTACTACCACAATTTTCCATTTTGGTTTTTTATTTCTGAGTGTACATTTTCGATATAAACAATCTTAAAATGCAGTTTTGAAGACTTGAACAATTAAAAATTCAAAGCGTTCGAAATTGAAATTTTTTGACATAAAACATTTTTAGTTGATCAAATGTAAATTTAATTTAATTTATGATTTTTGAAACTGAACTGTAGTTCCAGTGTTAAAAATTAAACAATAATTGATTTTACAAGATGATTCTGAGAATCACCTGAAAAGGAGACAATTTACAGATTTTTACGTCTATAATTGAACTTTTCCAATCCGAAAGCCTCAGTAGTTAAACAAATTTTAACGATCGATTGAAAATTTATCAACGATTCTGAATTTTAAAATAATTTCTAATCAATAGATTCATAACTCAACGCTTCTTTCAATTTCAAATCCTGTTCAAAAATTGTTCTAATCTAACATATTCCATTTTTAACCATTTTAATGTGAAACTATTTAATATTTCGCAACATTTGACTGTTCATTTAAAATTAGCAATTATAAATTAAATATTCAAAGCTAAAAAGTTTGAAAGTGAATTTTTTGAAATAGAAAAACTTAAATCATAAAAACTTCAAAGTGCTAAATTGAAACTTTGAAACTTGAAAAGATTTCAAAAAATTAAAAACAAAATATAGATTTTTGAAGATTTCGAAATAAAATTTCGAATCTAGTTAAGGAGTTTGAAAGGTTTTGAGCTGATAAAAAATTTATCTTAAGATTCCTGAAAAAATTTTAAATGATACATTTTTGGTCAAAAAATTCATTTTAACAGTATACTTAAAAAGATTTAATAAGATTTCCTAAATTGTAAAAAAGTAATCGGGAAGTTTTTCAAATAAGATTTTGAAGCTCTGTAAAGCTTTTGAAAGGTTTCAAGATACAAAAAGAAAATTTTTTAATTCCCGGGAGAACTTAAAGAGACTTTTGACTTAAAACAAAAATATTGTAAGAGAATATTCAAAAGAAATTTTGACGTGTAAATAACAGTTCAACAATTATCAATTTGTAACTACTCAAAATTAAAATAATTTAACATCTAACTTAAAAACTGTTCAGTTTAAATAGAAAAAGTATGTCTCCATTTTTAAAGTTTCTAACTTATAATTAATTAAAATGATAGAATTTTAAAACTTCACAAGTTCTTTGATCTTTGAAATCTTTAAGATTGGAGAATTTTTAAGCTTTAATTTTTAAAGTTTGAAGTTCAAAAGAGTTCTACTTTGAAAGTTTTAATTTGCAGTTCAGTTTTTATAACATTGGAGGAAAAAAAATTTACCTTCAAGAGTTTGAATCTTTAAATTTCAATGACCGCGAAAAATTGATTTGAACTATGAAAAACTCAGTAAATGACAGGGAATTTTTTCCGTCTATTAAAACGACCACCCTGTTGGTATTTATACCATTTTAATGATCATTGAACATATCTATTTGAAGTTATATAATTGTGTGTTACTTTAAAATACTTTTCTCAATTTGGTTTCTTATAGATTAAAGTAAATGGCAGAATGCCCAGAGGTAGACCGCCGAAAGAATGGTTAGAATCTGTAAATGAGACATTAATCCGAAGAGACATAAGAAGCCATAGAAACACAAGAGCCTGCATGAAAAAATGCATGGACGTGAAGGGAGCTAGAGTAGTATGCCAGGACAGAAAAGTGTGGCGACAAATAGTTTATAAACAGAGTGACAATAGAATGAATGACGCCTGAAACAAAGACCTTGGAAACTAATGGGCCAAAGTGGGGAACCATACATAACAATTTTGTGAGGCTCTTCACTTGGGGTGATCGCTAGAGAGATTGATCAGCAACCTGGGTCGGAGCAGTGTTGCGGAATAAACGTGTTATTTAAATAAATAACACGAGAATTCCAGATCAATCTAAAATATCTATACCTAACACCTATATACCTTATACCTATATACCTAACTATACACCTATATACCTATTTAGCCCCTACCTATCTACTCTATACCTATATACCCATATACACACCACTACTTTCCAACCGAGCAAGTCACGCCTACCCCGAAAGGGAAATGGCTTAATGGTATAATAATGATAGATAAGAAAAACGTCCAGCTCCTTATGCTGTTACCAGCACTCTGCCCACCTGTGTGCAGGATTCGAAAGCCCAAGTCAAAGGAAGAATGGAAGCCCACCATCGCTGAATCCCTGGATAGTTTTATTTTGCACGTAAAGGTTAATATAAGAAATAACTTCATAATAAATTAGTGAAAAGTAGACAAAGATTTTTACAATGAATTCAAAATTTGTAATTGATTTTACAGACTCCTGGAGATGTTAAGGATAAACTACAGGATTTGCGGAACAAGCATGTTCAATGGGCTCTTCAGCTCCAGCCACTGATTGTGGTGGTAGGACCAAATTTATCAAGAATCCACACAATTTATGTAGTTGTTGATGAGACCAAATATCAGGTGGAAAGTATTCTAAAGGCCGTGGATATCTGCTTTAAATGTTTCCATACACTTCATGCGAATTATCCAAAGCAGTGTGAACAGGTTTGGCTCCTTATTCAGAAGTCAATATACGATTTTACAACAAGGTGGGATAGAAAAATACCAAAAGTCACTACCACTATTGCTCGTTTGAAAGATATTGCGAAATAGTTTCTATTTAACATCAGCTTTATTTTTAATTTCAAAAGCAAAGTCAAATTACTGTACTTAAGAAGTGTTTAAATATTCAGCGTACGTACCTGTCTAGTATATATATATATATACCATTAAACCATTTCCCTTTCAGGGTAGGCGTGACACTACCCGATTCGGGTAGTGTTTCTAGGTTTTTCTTGTAGTTATAAATAACTACAAGTGTGGGCTCACCACACCCACGATGTGCCAACAGCACTCATGTCAGTATTCTTGAATGGTCACCCATCCAAGTACTAACCGCATCCAACGCTGGTTAACTTCAGTGATCTGACGAGAACTGGGTTTTTCAGCGTGGTATGGCCGTTGGTATAGCGTGACTTTATTCAGTATTACAAAAAGTTGTGATCTTTAAGTAACAAAATGTTTCTGTGCTACATTTGTAACGGCAAATTGGAGAGTTCTAATTTTCTTCTGCGTCACTTACAGTCTCAGCATTATTCTGCTATTAAAAATCGATATCTATGCAAACAAGACAATTGTATTAAGGAATTCCACGATGCACATGTGGATAGAAAACTCAATGTATACGAGACAACTGATAGCCATGGAAAAAATACGAATTTTTCTCTTGGCTTGCAAACTAGTGAAGCTACTTCTTTCTCTTTAAACTCATCAGAAAATAAAGTAGCTCAATTATCTCGGAACACTTGCGAAGTACCTACTGATCCCAAGATAACAGCAAAAGAGTTTAGGAACTTTATTGAAAATTCAATATCACACTTAATCGCGAAGTTGTACAATAACACATCAATTCCCCGTAATGTCGTACAACATGTTGTGGGCTATAATAGTGAATTACATGGTTCAGGGTATTTAAATCTTTAAAAAAAAGAAGTGATTCGTATTATCAATAAAGGAACTATCTCAGCAGAAGATAAAACACATTTAGGGACTTTATTCCATATTTGCGAAAATTCCTATGAACAATGTGGAAGCGAATACAAAAGATTTCAATAGTTTGAAAGTACTCAATATTTTATTCGGCCTCAAGCTTACTACTTAGGAACAACTGATGTCAGTAGGATAGTTAATGGTATTGTAAGTTCCTACCGACATTTATGGTAAGTCTATTTCGATTGAAGCAGTGTTGAAGGGTTTTTTTCGGGAACCAGGGGTTTTAGAAGAAACTTTAGAATATATGAGCAAACTATACAACGAAGTTAATTCTAATTATATGAGCAATATCATTCAAGGCGAGTTATGGAAACGTATAAAAACCAAGTATAATGGCAGAATTGTGATCCCAGCAATGCTTAACTTTGATGAGTATGAGACTAATAACCCTACAGGTTATCATAAAGGAGTTCATAAAATGGCAGCTACATATATCCTGCTCCTTACCTTACCGCAAAAGTATCAATCTGCTTTAAAAAATATTTTCTTAGCTCTGCTTTTTTACGACCAGGATAGAAAAGAATTTGGAAATAGAGCCTGTTTTGATCGTCTTATAAAAGAACTGACCAAATTGGAAGTCGAAGGATTAGTTATACGTGGTAGACGAATTTTCATTTGTTGTATGTAAAATCACTAAAGAAGAACTTCATAGGCAGATAACTGAAGATCCTAATTTAATAAGAACAATTAATGATTACGAACAAGATCTCTTAAAGGATAATGTTTCCCAAACAGGTATTGAAGAACGATGTGTATGGAACGATCTGCCGTCTTTTCACATTTTATCAAATGCTTATTTTGATGTGTTTCACGATTTCTGGGAAGGCGCTGTTCCATACGATATGAGTGCTTTAATTTTGCATTATATACAACAAAAATTCTTCTCCTTAGGCTTGTTAAATGACAGGATGATGGGCTTTAATTTCGGTCCGGTGGATAAGGGAAACTTGCCAAGCCATTTGTCAAAAGAAAAATTATTGAATAAAAAATTAGGTTTTTCGGGTTCGGAAACGATGACTTTTCTGAAGTATTTCGTTTTTCTTATTGGAGATCGTGTTCCTGAGGATGATGAACATTGGCAACTATACACGAGCCTACGAAATATTTCTGACATTTTAACTATGCGGATTTTTGACAGAGGGTGCATCGCGCTTCTCAAAACTCTGGTCACTGAACACCACCAGATTTATATCAGATTATTTGGCGAATCGCTAAAACCAAAGCACCACTTTTTGCTACACTACCCTAGAATTATTGATCGTATAGGTCCCCTATTGAATATTTGGTGCATGCGAACGGAAGCTAAACACAGACCATCCAAAAGAACAGCTCACATTTCACAGTCTCCAATTAATTTACCCTACACGTTAGCAACAAAACATCAATTGCAGTTAAGCTACACTCTTATGACAAACGATTCTTTCAACAGTCCGATAGAATATGGTCACGAAATTGTACTTGATCAGGAATTTTTTTTAGATTTTCAGCCGTTTCTACCAGTAACTTTCCAAACTAATTCTGTTCTATACTCAGTTCCATGGATAAGAATTGATAACATTATTTATAAGCCATCTATGGTGGTCATGGTAAATTATGCAAAACAAGTTGCCAGTTTTCTCCTCGATAGTAGAAATTTTAGTTAATGCTGAAAAACACTGTGCTTTTATAGGAAAACGAATGATAACTAAAGGTTTGTGTTCACACGTCTGCGCTTACGAAGTCACATTTACTAGCGATTTCATAGGTTTGACCATAGAAAATTTGTTCAACAAATTCCCTACTTTTGTTCAACATTCAGCCCATGGACAATTTTTCGTAATTTATAATGATAGCTAAAGAAGCCACAAATTAAAGGGTCTTTCAGACAACATAACTATTTAACTGCTTACGAGCTTTTCGCGAAAAGCTTTTATACGTATGAATATGACTCGTATATATATATATTGTGTTTTCATGCAAAAACCAGCTTGAACTCCAATTTTCCGTACAAGCTATAATTTAAGTTCTTAAAATTACCAGATTATCAGATTCAAGATTATCAGTTTCAAGATCATTAAATATGTGTTTTTCCAAGTTAGTCTCATAAAGTACAAATTATATATTATAATGCGTTTAGGCGACTTTCTATTCGATAGTAAATTGGTTGAGACTGATTGTATAAAAACTGAAAAGTGTGATTAAGCCAGAATGTAAAATACTGCAATTTTGAGAATAAATTATTATAAATTTATTTCCAAAAATTTACATTGTATTAATTTGTATATATAACCCAAACGTATAAGACCGTTCTACTGGACCTTTTTTCACATCGTGTGGCTCAAGCACGAAGTAGTATAAGGAGATCCAACTCTATGGGCCATTTCGGAAAATTGTACCCCCATTTTTCCGTGCCCACATCCTATAGCACTTCAGATAACGTATTCTAGCGCCTCTTGCGGAAGACCGTTATAACATAGGTTTTGCCGTTGGTTTTCAACAGTTTCAAATTTTCTCATGAGAGGCGCTACAATACTTAATCTGGTATGCTGTGGGTATGCTATAGGAAGTGGGCACGGAAAAATGGGGGGTATCCTTATATTAGAGTTGGATCTCCTTATACTACTTCGTGGGCTCAAGTTATTTAATTTGTCTTAACCTATTTGGTGGAAAAGAATTTACTTCCCTCAAAAAGGTTTCGAAAAATTAAAAAACTTGAACCACGATGCGAAAAAAGGTCAACTTTTTCTTTTATATCAAATACAATTATTTTCCACCAACAAACAAACGTTTTGCTTGAACGAATAAAGCAAAATATTCGTTCGGATCAACCAAAATATTTGGTTGGATCAACTAACATATTTGGTTGGGTCAACCAAAAAATTTATTATAATCAACCAAACTTTATTAACCAAAAAATTTGGTTGAATCAACCAAACATTTGATTGACCATATAGCAATGTATTTATTTGTTTGATCCAACCAAATTTTTGTTAAATCAACCAAACTTTTTTCTGCGTGTGGGGCTTGCCGCCGTGACACGTTCTCGCGCTAGTGAGTTTTTGCTTACAATACGATATTAATTAAATTTTTTAGTGAATAAGAATTCAATGAAAGTAAGTTGATAAAACATTCATGAATTTGATTAAATTGTTAATGTATTTTTCCGGTTAATTTAGATTTAACCGTAATATAAATAATCTAATGTACACCTAATGTTTATACTTCCATTCGGTTTAACTTTGAAGCGACCTTGAACATTCGCTTTGTAAACAAACCTATGCACACGCTAAATCAAAACAGATCATTTAGTCCTTAACTCTTCACTGGATATTGCACATCTTAGTGTAAAGATTATATTAAATCTAATTTGTATATGTTTTTCTAAATAAAAATGATTAATTAAAAAAGTAGCGATTTTTCGTTTTATATTAAAATGGAAAATATACCGCAAGCTTTTCCAGGTAGAAAACGAAACAGAGACGAAAGTAAATGGGCGCGAAATGTAACAAAAACTTGCAAAAACTAGGTAAAAATTTGAATAATTTTTCTATTTAAATTAGGAATTACTACGGTTATATCAACTTCCAATAAATGAAGTGAAAGAAAATTTCTACTTCGTTTATCTTGCATAGCAATTATTTTAATTGAAACATTAATAGAAAACATAATAAATTAGGTTTTTGAAATTTATAAAATTAATTGAATAAATAATTTTTATTACTAGAATTTTATAGAATTAAATTATACACAAGGAAAAAAGTAATATACAAACCTTATAATTTTCTAGCTGTTTTTGCGTCAAAATTTAAAAATATTCAAAATCAATCATTAGCGCAAGAGCGTGTCACGGCAGCAAGCCCCAGAGTCCTATAGTACACTCGAAAGCTGCAGCGCTGACATAAACTAAAATCATAACTACTCCTAAACTATTGCATATTTTGATCCGAAACTTTCCCAAAAACTTTATCACAGTTTTCTCCGCATTTTTGTCGCAAGAAGTCTTTCCTTGCTCAAAATTCCCTCGATAAACGAAACTCTGGAAGTTACAAAAGTCCAATTCACGCTGAACGTCAGAAAAAAATTAATAACAATAAAACAAATTTTTTTTTTTGAATTCCTCTTACTCTATCAGTCGATCGATACCCTAAAGCGCATTCTCTGAAAATTTTATTAAAAAATTCCCAAAACTGACGAACGGAACGCGAGTTGAAGTGAAAAACGGATTAAAATTGATTTTTTTTAAAAGTCAGTTTTTCGGCTTTAATTTGTAAACTTAAGAAGCTACAACTTGTTATCTAGAGGAAAAAAGATGCGCAATAAAATTTCACATCCAGATATGTCCTTTAAAAATCAAAATTAGAAAATTTTCTTGAAAGCCTCCAGGGGACTTTGTTTTCGCACCAGAAAATTTTATGTGCCCTTATTGCATCCGGACACTCAATTTGACTAAATTCAAGAGAATTCTGCCAAACCTAGGAGAATTCTACTGAATTTAAGAGAATTAAACAAAGTTTAAGACAATTTTACATATTTCAAGTGAATTCTCCTGAATTTAAAAGGATTATACACAATTTTAAGAGAATTCTACATAATTCAAGAGAATTCTACTGAATTTACGAGATATTTTTACAGAATTCCAGAGAATTATAATAAATTCAAGGAAATTCTACTGAATTCAGGAGAATTCTACATTATTCAAGAGAATGCTGTTGATCTCAAGAGAATTCTGCCGAACGTTAGAGAATTCTGCTGAATTGAAGAGAGTTCTGCCGAACTTAAAAGAGTGCTACTGAATTCAAGAGAATTTTATATAATTCAGGAGAATTATACTGAATTCATGAGAATGATACAAAATTCAAGAGAATTCCACTGAATTCAAAAGAATTCTGCTGAAATCAAAAGAATTCTACAGGGTTAAAGAGAATTTCGCTGATATTAAGAAAATTCTGCTGAATTCAAGAGAATTCTTCAGAATTCAGGAGAATTCCACTGAGTTCTCGAAAATTCTACAAAATTCAAGGGAATTTAAAGAATTCATGAGAA
The DNA here is from genome assembly GCA_932195095.1 of Andricus curvator. Classification (NCBI taxonomy): domain Eukaryota; kingdom Metazoa; phylum Arthropoda; class Insecta; order Hymenoptera; family Cynipidae; genus Andricus; species Andricus curvator. The sequence continues at coordinate 30,381 of CAKNYM010049454.1, forward strand.
TGTTATCTAATTTGGTTGATTGTGGAAAATATTTTTATCAATTTTTGTATCTCGTTGACGTGTGAATTTACATCAGAGAGTCACAACCTACTGGAAAAGCGAACGGAGGAGAAATTATACGAACTGAACTTGTTTATGCACACACTCTTGTCGATGGCACATGGACTGTCGACCTTCTAACGCGTGCTTCTGATTGGTTAATCTTTAATTGTTAATTACTCGGTAATTATTAACTTTAGAAAAAAAATTTTATAATTATTTTCGACGCCATTTTTTTGTTAGAATCCAAAAATACAAAAATGTTGTTTGAGTACCTTTTGACACTCTGTATATAGATGTGTATACTTGTTTGTATATATTGATGTATACTTGGCATATAGACAAAAACTGGAAACAGAATGTAAAATCCACATGGTACCATTACGGTATAATATCTAATATCTTCTATTCAATATACAAGATATTAAAGGGCAATTTCTGCGTTTATATTGAAAAAATAAAATATGTGATATTAACCGTTAATATCTAAGATATTAAAAACGACGCGGCTATTTGTACCGCTAGCGGTACAAATAGCGATTGCACCTCGGTGTGGCTATTTGTACCGCTAGCGGGAGGAATAACGTGGGTATCTTATTTAGCCCGCTAATTGTGTGAATAGTAAGGGCATGTTGTTCAGGCCGCTAGTGGGATGAAAAATGGAAGTATATTTATTTAACCAACTAATTTTAGTCAGACCGTGCCCATTAGAAAATCGAAATGATGGTGTTATTAAAATTGAACTGAATGTCATTGCTTGCTATATAACCTCAATTTCTGAGCTGACAGGTCAATGGTGGCGTCAAGTGGCACGCGGCGTAATTATATTTCGGCGGGAAATTTAATATTATTTATGGGTGAAAATCGACAAATCAACACAATTCGTTTCTACAAATTGTTTTGGATAAGGTATTTCGGATAAGGTAAATCGCATTATATTATATATATGGTTTGTTATAGTGTGTGTTAATTTCAGTTATAATCTGCATTACAGGTACGCATACAATTATACATAATTAGAGCTTAATGCTTTTTATTATATAATCTATATGGTCGAGTTTATAGGTTCACTGAAATTCTGTGAGCTTAGAACAAATATTTTCCGTGTGCCTCGAATCGAGACTAATGTTACTGAATAATGTTATTGAGAAAATTGGTTTTTCCCAGTCTCAAACTACCATGTAGATTTTAGACGTTTATGTTCCTTAGATCATACAAATTAGTTAGTCTAGCTGATCTCAGGACTGGCATTGAGATCTTGTTTGTGAATGTTAGAATACGGTAGGTATAGTGGCTATTGTTGTTGAGGGTACGGGGGACAAAGTGGACCATGCAAATTTGCGGTCTAATGGGACAGGGACGTCCGCGCAATTATGCTCGGGAATTTTTCCTTTGTTAGATGCAGACCTATTTAACAAACGAAGTGAGAACTTTCATTTGAGGAAAATGAAACGATTGGTCGAAATTATAAATTGAGATTTCAGCGGGAGACCAATGAGTACTTTGGTCTTTGAATCTAACTATGTATATTTCAGGGGGTGGGGCATTACTTCCTATGCTCCTCTGCCTCTGCTCCTGTTATGAACAACTTCTGTTCATATGATAATCTACTCTCGTGTCAAATAGATCACTTAAAAATAAAAATCAGTTAGAGATTTCAAAAATGTGTCAAACAACGAAAGAGAATCTTGATGATTCCAGTGGAGGTAAGTAAATATATATTCAATAATTATTTATTATTATGATTATGCACACAATAACTACATTCATACATTTTTATTTGACTAATAAGGGCGATTTTGGGCCAAGAACGTCGCACTATTTTGTCAAAAATTCGTTCTTTTGGCTTGAAAATATGCTTTTCCAAATTGAAAATTATTATTTTTCAATGAAAATTCAAGTATTCTATTTTTTATTTAAAAAACTACTAATTCCAATATTTGGTTGAAAATTATTCTTCTTTGGTAGAAAATCAATTCTCTTAGTTAAAAACGCAACTGTTCGGTTGAAAATGAATCTGTTTTGGTTGATCAACTATTACATTTTTTATTTTTAAATAATTTTTTCAACTGAAATTTAAACTATATGATTAAAAATTAACTTTCTTGTTGAAACTTCATAAGTTTTTGGGTTACAAATTCAATTGCTTTGCATAGAAATATCGTTTTTTTGTCTTAAAAATGCAACTGTTTTGATGGAAGTTTTGCTTCGTTTTCAAATAAATTTTTCAAGATAAAAATTTAACTCAACTGATTGTTAGAAAATTGATGGAATTTGTGGAAAATTTGTCTCTTGGTAGAAAATTCATCCTTATTGAAAATTCAACTATTTGGTTTTACATGTATGCATTTGGTGAAAAATTTATCTTTTTTGATAGAAAGTCAATTTTCTTGGTTAAGAAAGCAACTGTTTCGATAGAAGTTTCGTTTTTTTTTTGAAATTAGTTTTTTAAGATAAAAATTGAACTCAACTGACTGTTAGAAAATTGATGGAATTTGTTGAAAATTTGTCTCTTGGTAGAAAATTCATCCTTATTGACAATTCAACTATTTGGTTTTACATGTATGACTACGGTTAGTTTCATTTCATTCAATTTTTGAATATTATCACATTTTTATTTTAACTATAATTATTTATAGTAATGAAATACCTTAAATTGTTATAATTATTTCATCATTTATTTAATTATTTTTGGAATATAATAAATTTTGTTACGATTGTTGATCAGAAGAATTACAATCCTAAGATTCAACCCACCAAAAGATGTCACAAAATTAAAGTTTCTTCTGTTTCAATTCATAATTTACGTATTTGAAACAATTCTAGTTTATAATGTTAAATTTATATAATTGCGCAGTTCCCAGTACCTCATTTAAAATCAGTTTTATTTCCAAGGCAATTTGATTAAAAAGAAATGTTCTAGGTGCTGATGTCGAATTTATTGGAAAGGATGGAGTATTTGAGGGTCTTTTCTTCGTAACACCTGATATGAAGAAAAGTATGGCACTTTACCCGGAATTCATTGGCATCGATGCCACGTATAAATTACTCGACCTTAGATGTCCATTGTACCTGGTGGTTAACGAGGATGGTGAAGGCGACACAGAGATTGTAGCTGCATGTATACTTATACATGAAAATAAAGAGAACCTTCAATGGTTTATGGATAGTTTCAAAAAAAAAAAACATCCATCCTGGTCAGAGGTGAAAACAGTGATGGCAGATAAAAACATGAATGAGCGTGATGTAATTAAATCCAGTTTTCCTAATGCGAAAGTACTCATTTGTATTTTTCATACAATGAGAACTTTCAATCGTGAGGTGACAACAGATAAATTGGGAATTACGAAGGCATAAAGAGATCACGCGAAAGAAATTATCAGCCGAATGATTTACTCTAAATCAGAAGAGGAGTATATGAAATATTATAATAAACTGATAAGTGAATCGCCAAAGCCAGTGCAAGATTACTTCGATAAAAACTGGCACCATTTGAGGAATGAATGGAGCATGTGTGGGGATTTTATGGTTGGAAGTTATTTGAACACAACAAATAATCGTATTGAGTCCCTGAATGGAAAATTAAAGAGTATAGTGAAGCGATTTAGTGTTCTGGAGGAATTTTTGGTTGATTTTTTTATATTGTTATCAACTCGAGACACCGAGAAGGACATTAGAGTTGGCTACAGCTTACTAAAAAAAAATGTTGTATTATTTCAAGACGGATCGCCTGAAGCTTTTTATTCCAAGTTGCTGACAACATATGCATTCAGATACGTCAGAAAAGAAATTCTTCAACTTAGGGAATATACGGTTATTCCGGAAGAAGGTTCATTTGACAAATGTCTTGTGCAACGTGGGACCACATCACGAGTAGTAAGCGCTACATCGTGTTCCTGCGATTTTCGCAAAGGGATGGGACTTCCTTGCAGGTAAATAAATAGCTTTCAATAATTATTTATATTTATCAATAATATTACCTAATAATCCACCTAATAATCATGACATACCTAAATTTTCCACTCGATATCTCATTTCACGTGGACAGAAATATGGACAAAAAAAAATTCAATACCCTATTGAACTGATTTTCTAATTAATTTTTTTTAAACATTTTTTAGGCATATTTTTGCAGTTCGAACTCATCTCAGTGTAACTCTAAGCGAAGATGCGCTTTGCGAAAGACGGTGGCACAAACGATACTACCAGCATAATCATCGAGTATGCGCAAATCAGGAGGATGAAGAAACTGCACCTTTGCTTAACGTGTGCTCAGCGACGACACAAAACGTCGTCACAAAAAAGCAAATACGACCAATGACTCATGGACAGAAATTGAAAATGGGTAAAGCCGAATTTGAAGAAATCAACCAGTTGTTGGCTAATTACTCGACGCATGAATTTGGTGACATAATGCTGTTTTTTAATGAGGTGAGACTTTTGTTTTACTGAATGAATTTTAAATTTAGTACACATTGATGAATTTTACAGTCACTCGATTTGTTTAAGTACATCCAAAGTGGATGTATTTTTTATATTGTTAAATTTGATCTCCTTTTTTTCTCTTTTAGGTCAAAACTCGTCTTTCAAAGAGATTGCCAATACATTTAGCACCAATTGATCTAGATGCAGCTAATCGTTCAACAGATGCTGCGGATTTTCTGAATGTTGGAACTAAAGAAGCCGATTCAATAGAAATAGCTCCTGACAAGGATGATTTGGCTAATGCTTTAGACGTCACTGATGATAAAGAGCTACTGGTTACTCCCGAAGAGTTTTCAACCTACGAGCAGTTGCTGGATGTCATTCCTGAAATGGACTTACAGGTAGTGCAAGCAACTGAAATGGATCAGCAGACGAGCTCCAACTTATTGTCTAGGGCAAAGACGATTTCCATGCCGGAAGTTCCCAAATTGCGTGACAGGTCCAGAAATTCAGCAACTACAACGCATATGGGGTTACCAAAAAAAAAAGTAGCCACAAGAACAATTCCGTTCCTGAGGCTGGATCTTGACGGAAAAATGAGGGGGATTTTAAAATGGTTCGTCGGTGAAAAAGCTGCTGAAGAAGCCATGAAGGGAGCCCTCATCCAAGAATCCATGGTAGAAATGAGGCCGGAAAAACTTAGCTGTGGAATTATAGACGGTGACGTAAATATAATTATTGTAAAACACTGCTTCTCAGAAGAAGCTTGGAAAGCAGTCTTGCAAGCTCAAAATATAAAAAAACAGAACAACAAGCGGTACTGCGCTTGTTGCTCTGAAATTTTAGCAGAAGATAAGGCGTCTGTTAGATGCGACAGATGGCTATCTTGGTTCGATTTCTCTTGCATGAACCTTAAAAGATTTCCAAAAACCAAAACTTGGTTCTGTAAGAAATGCAAATGCAAGTAAAATATTTAAAAATATTTTTAATCCGAAAACTAATTAAGGAGAGTTTTTCAAATGACTAACATATTAGAATAATGTTCAGGTATTGACCTCAACGCTATTCTAATATGTTAGTCATTAAATTGGGATTGGTGTTAAAAGTATAAAGTCAAAGTATAAAGTCACACAGTGTAGCCAAAAGCATTTTTTGTGGACAAAAGTCTGTCTACAACCCAATTTTTTCAATGGATTTTGACGTTTTTCTTTGATGACTGTAAGGCTTTCGGGTATATCGAGTCGCTGCTAAAAATTTCGATTTAGCTAAACAAAAATGTCTTACTTAACAACAAAATAAAGAATATTTTTATCCTAACTTTTCAGATGTACCGTTTTTTAAGATCTGCGAATTGACTAAAGAAGAGCTTAAGTCACTGTGATAACTATCTAGCTATAGTTTTTAGTATGTAAGAGTAAGAAAAAAAATTGTTTATACTGTTTTAAACAAATTAATTAACAAAAGGCATTTTTTGTGATTCGCAATGATCAGTTGTTTGAAATGCACAGTTTTTACATAGAATATGAGCGAAATGTATGTCTAATTGTGATTATTTGAAAATATCTGCTGCTTGGAAATTATTCAAACAATTTTTATAAACAAATACACAGTTTTCGTATGTCATAATGAATAGTCTTCATTTTTTTTACAAAATCGACCAAAAATGTCTTTACAATGACTCATTGCTGTCATTTTTTCAAATTAACAACAACTGGTAATTATTTAAACAATATTTTAAAATAAATCCACATTTTTCACATTATTCCACGAATAGGGCCATTTTTTTATTAATACTGGGTTTTTTAGCTCACTCCCAAAAAAAAAATTATCATCGAAAAATGGTCAAACTGTGAATTTTATTTATAAATATCATTTAAGCAATCAACACTTTTTCCTAATTAGAAAAATGTGACAAGAAGGAATAATTGGCAAGACATTTATTGTTGATTCCGCAAAGAAAATTAATACTTGTCATGGAAAAATGGTCAAACTGTGCATTTATGTATAAAAATTGTTTAAAAAATTAATATTTTTGATCAATTTGAACAAAATTACAGCTAGCAGTCACTAACGATACATTTTTAGTGGGTTCCGCAAACAAAATTGGCCCTATTCGTAGAATAATGTTGAAATTGTGAATTTGTTTATAAATATTGTTTAAATAATTACCAGTTGTTGTTAATTTGAAGAAAATGAAAACAAGAAGTCATTGGCAAGACATTTTTGATCGATTCTGCAAAAAAATTGACCTTATTCATTGTGACACACGAAAATTGTGTATTTGTTTAAATAATTGCCAAACAGCAGATATTTTCAAATAATCACATATAGGCATACATTTATTTTATTTTCTATATAAAAACTGAATTTGAAACAACTAATCATTGCGAATCACAAAAAATGGCTTTTGTTCATTAATTTGTTTAAAACTTTGTTGTTAAATAACAACATTTGCTCTAGCTAAATCTAAATTTCCGCACCGACTTGATATACCCGAAAAAACGTCAAAATCCATTGAAAATTGGGTTCTAGGCATACTTTTGTCCACAAAAAGTGCTTTTGGCTACTGTGCGTCATAATTGTCCAGCCGCCACTGACATTTCTGTCATGAGAGGTCGAGAAGGTAAATTTAGATTAAAATATCGAGAAAACCTCCTAGATTATGAATATTCAACCAGTTTTTATATACGAAAATATCGTATTTAAGAAAGAAAATGCTGTAAAATTTGTTTTGAAAAGCTTGTACCAAGACAAGAATTTTTGCCGTTCAAACAATTTTGGTACAATTAACCGTTTTCAAGTTAAAGCGTTCGAACCTGAAATCGGTAAATTGTACAAAAAAGTGTAACGGGCAAAAAGTTCTGTCTTGGTTCAGACTTTCCAAAACCTATGTTATAGATTTGTTGTTTATAATTACTGTATTTGTTAAAAAACTTGTTTAAACAATTAAAGACCACATTTTCAAAAAAATACCATGGATATTCATAATCAGGGGCCTTTCTCAATATTTTAAGCTAAATTTACCCTCTCGACCTCTCAGTGCTAACAGAAGTGTTAGTGGCGGCTGGATTATATAATTTGTAAAATAATTGCCTCCGATTTGTAACTATTCTTTTAGAAAATTAATTTAAATATACATCACTAGATTTTAGGTACCTTATAAGTTTCTAACATAGACTGTAATGTAAATAAAGCTTTATTATACATGAAATTGAATTTCAGACCTTAACTTTTCTTTTCCACCCATATATATCTCGCTGCGATTCAGAGATTTTTGTTTTAATACAATTTTTCTATATTTATTATTTTTATAAATAAAAAAACCTCGAAACCTCCACTGAAAGAATTATTTAAATATGCGAAAATTTCACCTGGTCAATGAGAAATGTCATTATTAAACATTTAAATAATCAATAAAAAATCAAAGTACTCGTCCTAATGCGAAAAACCTTATCCAACAAAATTTGTAGAAACGCATTGTGTTGATTTTCACCCATAAATAATATTAAATTTCCCGCCGAAACATAATTACGCCGCTTGCCACTTAACGCCACCTGTCGCACCTGTCAGACCTGTCAAGTTTCAGCTCAAAAATTGAGGTTATATAGCAACCAATGGCATTAAATGCCTTCAATAATTCAATATCATTCCATAACACCATCATTTCGATTCCTTGATCACTGAATAAAATTAGTATGTTGAATAAATACTGCTCTTTTCCATCCGGCTAGCGGGCTCAATAAGAAATGTTATTAATGAACATTTAAACAATAAATCAAAAATCAAAGTACTCGTTCTAACCTCGCTTATCACTATTCTCATCATAACGAGTTAGGACTAGTGGCAAAAAATATTTTACTCGAATGCGAAATACCTTATCCAAAACAATTTGTAGAAACGAATTGTGTTGATTTGTTGATTTTCACCCATAAATGATATTAAATTTCCCGCCGAAATATAATTACGCCGCGTGCCACTTGACGCCACCATTGACCTGTCAACTCAGAAATTGAGGTTATATAGCAAGCAATGACATTCAGTTCAATATCATTTAATAACGCCATCATTTCGATTTTCTAATGGGCGCGGTCTGACTAAAATTAGTTGGTTAAATAAATATACTTCCATTTTTCATCCCACTAGCGGCCTAAACAACATGCCCTTACTATTCACACAATTAGCGGGCTAAATAAGATACCCACGTTATTCCTCCCGCTAGCGGTACAAATAGCAACACCGAGGTGCAATCGCTATTTGTACCGCCAGCGGGAAGAATAAGATACCCATACTATTTGTACCGCTAGCGGTACAAATAGCCACGTCGTATTAAAAAAGCGAAATGTTATCAGAGCAATGTCGTTGACGTGTGGCGTGGCGACAAAAGATCTAAACATCGCTTTGTCCTTATCTTGAGCAATCGTCGTGTGTGTTGTTGTTTTTCGGATATGTATTTCGTTAAAAATTTTGGCGGAAAATGGATTAAGTGTTTTTGGATATCGACATCATAATTTTCTCAGGAGAATTGGGACTTGGCGCTACAGACTTCACTTATGTTAGCCTTGAACAGATTACTATTCGGCCGTCCTGATGAAGAAACTGTACAACTGCAGTTTGACATAAGGGTCACCTTCGTGTTGCGGCGTAGAAGTAAACAGACCTTACGTTAAACTGTAGATGTTATGTTTCTTCAAAATTATCGATGCTCGAGGATTCGGGCATCAAAAACAGAGGACTGCGATGTAAAATCCTTTTGGATTTTATAGAAATTGGCACGCTTTACAGGTATTTTTGCATAATTAAAAAATATTTGTTGAATATCTTAGATTTTGCCCTTTTATATTTTGAATATTGTCAGGTAAAATGTTCTTTTTAATATCTATGGATGCTCTACTTCAATATCTAGATTTCCGCCCCATATTTAAATCGCTAGATATTACCTAGTAATATCTAGATAGTCTTCTTTAATATCTATTTTTCTCCGTGCAAAATTAAGAATACCATGAAGCAGGTTGAAGTATACAAGGCATGCAGGACCCTACTGAAAGGGAAGGATGTGGAAAAGTTCACACAGTGTTTGCAAACGTTTCTCCAGTGGTGCTCTGATGATGAAGATCTTCAGGTTTTCGGTGAGTACTTCCGAGTTCACTATGCAAGTCGTTGTGAACAGTGGGCCAACTGTTATAGAGTTGGTTTTGCACTTACGACGAATATGTATTCGGAGGCACAACATAAAAAACTGAAATATTGTTACATGAATGGAAAACAAAATAGACGGGATGATAAGTGTATAGCCTTTCTATTAAGATTTTCCAAAAATATGATGTTAGAGCGCATAATACGTGTAATGAAAACCAAGCCAACTCATCGAATGGAGGCAATCGGGCAGAGTCATCGTAGGAGTGCAGAAGTAACTGAGGACATGATCATCAGCGAATCGCCCAACAGTCGGATGGTACAATCTTCTTCAGTTGGTAGAGGCCCTTATATAGTTGCCATCAACACCGAGAATGATTGCCCAGGATGTCCGCTTGCATGCCCAGCATGTAAGGTTTGTGTGCATCAATTTTCATGAACATGCACCGATCATCTCATTCGAGGAAATTTTTGTAAACATGTTCACGCATGCATTCGAATGTCAGAACTACCAACGAACCAAGTTGCGTGTAATGACAGTGCACGCACAGTAGAATTCAGCCACCACGTGGAAACAGCAGCAAGTGTTTCAACATTAGGCCCAACCAACGTGCGTGATACTATCAGTGACGAAGTAAAAATGCGCAGAGTCTCTTAAATGTAGTATCAGGAATCTCAAAAAAACTTACTCCTGAGGACCATTCAGAATTGATAAAGGCAACAGAACATCTTGTAGACCAAGGAAAAGCACTTTTACGAAAGAAAGAGCTTGTCTCTCTCAATAAAAATGTACCTCTACCTCGTTAAAATCCTAAAAAAAGGACAATTTTACCACAGCGATTCTACTCCACAGTTAAAGTAAAAAAGTCTCGGGTGGTCCAAAAATGCATTGAAAAATTTTTTTTACTCTAGAGGGCAAGATTTTCTTTAATACACATAATTACTAATGGACAATTTTAATATCACTTATCACTTTCTTGTAATGTTTAACAAATTTCTATTTGCTTAAATAATTTTTAGAAATTTTGAAAAAAAAACACAATTAATTGTTTAATAATCACATGTTTAAAAAAAATTTATTACTCCAAACAATGACCAAATATTAGATTTTATTTATAAAATACGATTATTTTGTCCATGTTTAAGAAAACAAATTTTTTTTAAGAAGTAAAATTTATTTCAACAATTAGAAATTGTTTAAAAAGTCATGAGGGATGTTTAAATTGTCCGTATCAAGATTCCCTTTAACGAATGACTCGACACTTTTGTTTTTAGAAAGATATTATCTTATTGTAAAAATATTTTTAATTATTAATAAAATAGGAATAAAATACTGATTTAAGCTCCATATGTTCATAAATATCCGCTTTTTCGTGTAAAAAATAAATTTGTTTCGATTTTTCAAATAATAAATTAGAAACTAATATGCATTGCCTTTAACCAATATATTTTTTAAATCAATACTCATGTTTACCAATTGTCTTGACACTTTGGTTTTAGAAAAATGTTATAATATTGTAAAAATATTCGACGCAAATTTGAAATATATGGATTGAAATTGAAAATTTTAAATTGCACTTTTTTTTTTAATTTCTAAGAAGTAAAATGTTATTACATTTAGTTTTAAGTTATATTTGAAAAATTCAAAGAATTTAAAGAGATTTCGTTTCAAAAACTTTTAGAACTCTCAATATTCGAAAATTTGTCATTATGGATTTTCAAATAGTTTGTTTTTGACATTGCAAAATAAACAGTTGCATTTGGAACGAAAAAAATGATTTTGTACCAAAAAAACACCAATTTTCACAAAATACGAAAATTTTTAACCAAATATAAATTTTCTACTAAATGTTTGAATTTTAGAACCCAAAGTACGAATTTTCCACAAAACAGTGGAATTGTCAACAAATCATTGGAATTTTTAATGAAATATTTACATTTTCAGGTGAAAAAATTAATTTTTAACAAAAAAAGCAAACGAATTTTGAACTAAAATTATGAATCAACCAAAAAGCTGAGCTTTTACGAAAGATAGTTCAAATTTCAACCAAGAACGTTAATTTTCAAACTAAAAAGATGAATTTTCATCAATAAATGTAATAGATGATATTTCAACAAAAAAATTGTAATTAGAAATTAAAAACAGCTAGATTTATCCAACAAAAACAAATTTTCAAGAAAATAATTAAATTTGCTATTAAATTGTTAAATTTTAGAACTGAAAATATGAATTTTCTACAGAACAGTTAAATTTTCAACTCGAAAATTAATTTACTACCAAAAAAGATTAAGTTTTAACCAGAAGGTTACAATTTTTACTACAAAAGGTGAAATTTCTACAGTAAGAGATGATATTTTAAACCAAACAGATAAATGTTCGACAAAATAGTTGAATTTTTAATTTATAAAAATCGTTAGGCTATTTATACTATTTTTGGTATCTGAAGTGAGTCAGAGGCCTGTAGATTAATTAATTTCGACACCAAAATGACCTGAATTCTTTGATTAGAACGTCTACCCTGTTTAAGTAATCAATTAAGTGTTATTTTAAGAGATATAACGGAATTCGATAGATTTTAAACGATTCTAAAGGTTTTAAGTTATTTTTTAAAAATCCAAAGAATTTAAAAAGATTTCGTTCTAAAATGCATTTTCAAATAGTTTTTTCTTAATATTGTAAACGTCCAGGGACATGAACCGCGCGTGCGTTTAGTGCTATCTTGAGCAGAAATATTTAATTATACTTCTAAGTGTCACGATTAAACTATTATTAATTAAGGAATTTTTAGAAGAGGAAATATTCTTGATTGGGATGAACCATGGAAGAGCTGTGCGTCGATGGTGGGTAGGGAGGGGGGGGGCAGTGTTCGGGAGCCAAGTGCTTACGTTTTCAAGATGGCGACTGCGCTTATATGGAAAATAAACATAACCTAATTATTTAATACACCGAAAACACTGACTGACTTGCTTGCCAGCTTCTTAATTTATTACAAAATGATTAGAGGTGGCAGACCCAGAATTTCCTTTTGGAAGGAGTTAAATTTTATTATAAAGAGGGAAAATGGCAAAAATTTTGCTTTTTGCCCCGGGTGCAAACGAGTGTTGTCAAATACGATTGAAATTAACTTACTTTACGTCTTTTCAGTGGCGGAACTTCCAGAGGGTCTTTCGGTTTGCGGATGTTTATTAAGTTAAAAGAAATACGAAGTCAGAAAATTTTAAAAATTAAATACAAAAACATTTATATTAATGAAGGATCAACAATATTTACATACCTGTGAGCTAGAAGACGGTCGTAGCTACCCTAGTAGCAAGATAACTGCAGACTGGCGCAAGCTGGGAGCCAGAAAAGGCAGAATCTGTTTGCAGCCTGGCGCCCGGCTGGTTCCGCTTTGGCGTGCTGTTCTGGCACCAGAGTCTGGTATAGCAGATCCTGGCCCAGATTGGTCATGATATACACCAGACAAAATTAAAATAACGTAAAATGGTACTAAATAAGTTTCTGTAATAGTTTTACACTATATTTCAGCCTTTTCTGGGAAAATATACTGCGGAGACGTCACAACATTCCAGGAGACACACTGAAATATTAAAAACATAACCTGTTTTCGTATAAGCTTGCATGCTTGCATGTTTGGTCATACTTGTGAATCGTTCAAGTTTCCGATTGCTAGATTTTTAATTTCATTATTTATATTCTACATTAATTACTAGTGTTTAAACTAAATACCAGAATCTGGTTCCTTTATTCGCCAGATTCTGTTTTTCGTCTGGTCTGATCATTTCTCCCGCCAGTCTGGTCGACTAGAGGGAGCAGATGCTGAGCCAGACTCTGGCCTCTGTCATACAAGGCAGACGTTGCTACTAGGGTAGTATTATTTAAAATACTATTACAAATTGAGCATTTTGAAACTGCTTGATTTTCAACTTTCAACCACTCAAACTTCAGTTCTTCCCAAGGGATTTTTTGTCCCTTTTCCCTTCTAACTTTTGATTTACTCATTTTTTTTAATTTTATAAAAAATAATTCACTTACTCTCGCACTTAATGCATTTCGGAATAAAGGGGGTTACATTATGCTCTTTTTCCTCACCCACCTTTCGAGTCCGCCATTTTTCACGTTTATTACGTATTATACGCATAATAGTTCGAGTTCCGCGTAACTGTGCAACCCTGGCCATCGCTCCATTGTTGATGTTTACCGTTGCTTGCGAAAAAGGAAGATGGCAGCGTCTCGATACAGACGCTTCCTAGTTTTCTTTGAATAATTCTGAAAGTTCCTACGGATTTTTTGAAATTCCTGTCCTCCGGCTATCATCAAAAGGAAGCCCTTGACACCACAGAATCGACAAATATATTCTAGAAGGCCATTACTCTCTGGAACATCTCAACGCACAAAAATCAGGTGGGTGTTCACGAGATCGCCGGCCTTAGGGCCTGCGTCATTTCCTATAGCAAGGAAGCACGTTGTGATCATTCTCTCTCTGACTCCGAAATAGATTTAAATACAGAAAACTTCAATAACACTCGCGACTCCTTTGTTAGGGAATTGACTTCTGCACAGAACATTGAGAATTTGCCAAACTTAACCTCAAAAAATGCCAACTTAACAGATGCACCATTTATGCCAACTATCAGCATAACCCCAAACCGACTGTCTATAGACACCAAGAACACTATGAACCTAGATTCCTCAGAAAATTCTAAGGACTACCCTCACAACAGAACAGACAGATTGCATTCCTCTGGACGGGCTGGCAGCAAGAGACACGCGGATGAGAATAGGGAATCTCTTAACCTAAAAACCGGCCGTGCAGAAAACAACCAGTCTCCTTCCTCCCATGTACCTCCGACTTTAAAAAATAAATACCAAAGTCACAATGGAGACCCTTTCACTATTGAGGTGGACTACATTGATGACTCTCCTCTTAACTCGCTATCGGTGGCGAGAATTCTCCACAAAAACTTCAAATATGAATTCCTTGACTGCAAAAAGAAAGGCCCCACCAGAACCACAATCGTCTACAAATCTGCAGCCGTTGCCAATTCCATTGTTCAAAATTTGGAGAAGATCACTCCCAAAGTGAGAGCATTCATCCCTAATTTTAGAGTGATGCGTCTAGGCATTGTCAGAAATATCCGGTTAGACCCCTCCATGTGGGAACTGATAAAGCACGCTGACAGCCCTATTTCAATTATCGAGGCTAAGAGATTTGATCGTAAAGACCAACAGGACAGGATTCTCCCTACTTCCACCGTCCTCCTAACCTTTGACGGATAAAACCTTTCACAAGAAATAAAAATTTTCTTTAATCGATGCGTAATAATTCCATATTTTTTTCAACCCAAAATCTGCTTTGGGTGCTACAGACACGGTCACGTCAAGTCTTTATGTATGAACCCTCGATGCTTGTATTGTGGAGAGAAACCACACAAAGAAAATCAACCATGCCCAAAATTAAATAGCCCGCCTGTATGCCTGAGCTGCCAAGGTCCAAACTGGGCCAGTGACAAAAAAAGTCCCAAATATACGGAAGAACTTGCGATACGAAAAATCGCTGCTTACCGAAATATAAGCATCAAATCCGCCGCTTACCTCTATAAGGAAGAAAAATCTGATCCAACTAACTACCTCCACCATATCTACTCCTCGACCCCCCAACCAAGGCCCACACTTCAGCTTCTCAAACTTCCCTATCTTAGGCGATGTCAATCTTGATATTTTGCTCAGCTGTACACCAGAGATCCAAGTCCTTTTGGAAATGGAGTCTGCCACCAAGATCGCACCTCTAACTCTACTTGTACAACCCCTACTTTTTCCACTACCCATTCCACTACTTCTATGAACCATGAAAATCTCATGAACATGATCTCATCCTTAATGAATATTTTACAACGATTTGCCCCACTCCTTTCGCTCTTTAACGCCGGATTCACCGACCAATTAAACAATTCCATAAACAATATAAATGGTCACTCTCTCTCTAAAAAATAGTTACCAAGTACTTACATTAGGTATAGCAACAAATGACTAGAAACATAACTAATTGCCCCCAATCATAAATTCATTCAGCTATCTATTACATTAAAATACACATGGGAAATTTAAAAAAAGTAAGAATTGTACATTGGAATTGCAGAGTTATTAATAACAAAAAAGATAATCTTGAAAGAGTTCTCCATAACTACGACGTCATCATGCTGAATGAAACTTTTTTTTTAAACGAAAAATAACTTCTTTCTTAAAAAATTTACTATCATCAGAAATGATCGCTCCAATAGCTTCGGAGGAGGTTTACTAATAGCAGTTAGAAATGATATTCCCTTTTCTTCCATTACACCTATGGAATTCCAATCTTTTTGGAATCAATAGCAATCTCCATTCGAACCAATTGGGGAGAATTATTAATAGTAAACATTTATAGAAACCCGAGAACCTCTAACAACGCTATAAAATGGAATGATCTTTTTCAGTTCTACACTGACCGTTTCTCTTCCATATTCATAGGGGTGACTTTAACGGTCACTCAAAATTCAATATTTAGCACACTAAATGACGGTTCTGCCACTCGTTTTATTCGCCCTGATCAAGCTAAATCAGCCATCGATTTAACCATAGTATCTAACAATCTCATCCCCCTCTGTTCATGGAAAGTTGAACAAGATAAGGTGGGTAGTGATAACTTTCCTGTAACCACCACGTTGGAAATTAATTGCCTCATTTTCGAATTCTCCTCCCACAAATATAATTTTAGAAAAGTATGTTGGAGTACCTTTCAAAGCATCCTTGAAGCAAAAAGTTTTGATAACCGTACAATTGAGAGTTCCCCTTTTTCTCCCCTCGAAGCATATTACAACCTATTCGAAATAATTGACGAGGCTCTCCACAAAGCAGGTCCAGAAATTGAAAATAAACCTAAAAGAGAGAATGCTCGAAAATAGAACGCCTTAGGAAAGCCAAACTAGGTAGAAATCGTCACTCCACTAATGATTAGAACTACCTTGACCTTCAAAAATGTGAAGCCACCTCGAAACGCACCTTCAAAAAAACTAAAATAACAAGCTTTAGATCCTTTTGCGAATCCTTATCCCTCAATTCATAAATTTCCAACGTCTGGAATACAGTTAAAGGATTTCGATACAGACTATTATCTACCCCTTCACCAACCACTGCTAAAAATAATACCGAAACCACCCAAAAAATGGAAACATTCATTGATAAATTTTACGAATCCAGTAGCCCTTCCACTGACTTACCCCACCCTCCCACTCTACCAACTAACCCCCCTCCTTCAGTTTAAACCCAGGCGTCCGAACTTTTATCCATGCCTTTTAACGTGCAGGAATTAAATTGCGCTATCATAAACGCCTAAAGCAAATCTTCACCAGGCCTTGACAGAGCCAATTTTGAAGTTATTCAAATCTACCCAAAAATATCCGATACCGACTTCTGACCATCTATAATTTAATTCTTGATGAAGGTTCGTTCCCTGAATCTTGATCAAACTAGCTGGTTTTCCTAATACCCAAATCTAATCCAGATAAATTCCGTCCAGTTGCTCTTGCTTCGTGCTTCCTTAAATTTCTAGAAAGATTAATCATTACGCGATTCAATTGGTGGCTGGAGAATCAAATGATTATCCACAACTCACAATTTGGCTTCATGGAAAAATCGATCCTGCATTGATAACTTAGCTACCCTATCTACAGAAATCCACCTCTCTTTCGTTGAAAAATCCTTTACAGCTACCCTTTTTTTTGACGTAGAAGCTGCTCGCGACAGAGTCCCAGATAACAATACGTGCCGGCACGTGATCGGCCCGACGGGCTGGAGACCAGGGGCTCTATTCTCGAGTTCGTTCGAAACTTTCCGTATACGTAAAGTTTCGAATGGTAACTTACGTATACGAGAAGAAAGTCGTATTCTCGAGCACTCTTCGAATTTGCGATTCGAGTTATTCGTATACGAATATACTGAACAGCGTTGCCACGTTTAACTCACATCAAAATTCTAGTGCTTTACTAGTGACAAACAATTTGAGCCAATGAAATTATTTGTAGAGTCATGTGTGAAATTGCGCCAAACATCTGGATGATTTAAAAATTGAATGCTTTCGCTGTTAGTTGAATTGGGAAGAAATATAAACAAAAATTATTACAACACAATTTATTTATAATGTAGAGAATAATTAGTACTTTCAGAGTTTCAGCAGACAAGTGGGAATTTGATTAACGCGATGTTATAAAAGTAGGATCACAACATAAAATTATATAAAATTATGATTGTATTATTATAAATTAGGTAGTGGAAAAGTTTCTGGCAAATTTTGCCGAATTAGAACTTTTATTTCAAAATTATCATAAGATTTATAAAGAAATGTACCTACAATTTATAATTAATTATTTTTTAACCTCAAAACAAAACAAATTTTCAAAGAATTTCAATACAAATTAGTATATGTGTCTCAAAAAAGGTAAAATATTCCCAAGTTTTCAAACCAATTAAACAATACATAATCCACTTACTGTATTAAATTTGTAAAAAAAATTTGTTTTTATCACTCTCGATCCTGTCACTTTTTATAATGCACGCCTCACAAATCATACAATTTAATCACTGCGCATGATCAAACTCTTAATTAGTATACGAATATAAGTTTCGAGTGGCATATACCCACTCGTTGCATTTCATACGTAACTTTCCGCATACGAACCGCCAATGAGTGTTCGAGAATAGGGTTCATTGGAAGTCATTCGAAAGTAGCAAGATTCGTATACGAAAAAAACTCGAGAATAGAGCCCCAGCGTGCCTGCTAAATGCACGCGACAGGCTGGTAGAGTCGGAATGCGACCGAAGGGCGGACAACGATCCGGCAGATTAGACGCCCGTCGGTCTTGCAAACGGCGAGGAACGACGGGCCTGCGACTTGTAGGACCGCTGCAGGCTGATAGTGTGAGTAAATTCAGATCGAAAACGCGCATGCGCGTTTTGGATCAGCTGTTCTTGCCGTGTGTATCATCTCGTGTGGCGTTCACCCGTGATTTTTTCGTCGGATTTAGCGCGACGTGAGTCCTTCCGGATAAATAAAAGGATCGACGTTTCCTTTTTGCACAAAAAGGCGGACTGCTGTTTTTGTTTTGCCTTGCTTGCTGTGTGTTGAATAAAAAGTGGGTTAGTATATGCAACCTTGAAAAATTATAGATCGGGAATATAATAAAGTACCGAGGCCAACCTAACCACCCTTTCTAACGCGAAAACTCTCAATGTTAATAAAATAAAATGTCTTCCTCCAAATAGCACGAAAGGTAATGAAATTCTGCGTATAATAAAGTCCAAGTTGAAAGAAAAATGTCAATATTATAAAAAGATATATCTTATTATAAAAATAACATTTTTAATTTTTCTTTCAATTTGGACTTATTATACGCAGAATTTCGTCATTACCTTTCGTGCTATTTGGAGGAAGAAATTTTTATTTTATTCGCATAACAAAAGATTTTTTAAATTTTAATCTACTCGCACCGTAGAGGGAAGCTCGCACACTCAGCCAGCATTTTACCGGATGGTAGCCTGCATTTTACCGGATCTAGTTCCTGCATTTTACCGGAGCATGGCCGGCATTTCACCAGACCGCGTGCGCCCGACTTCGTGCGGGCCATATAGACATCAATGGCGCTCGTATTGAGCTGCGCATGTACCGGCAGGTCGGTCTGGTCAATCGGCCCACGTGCCTGCTCATAGTATGCTACCGTGCCGGTATTTTGTTATCTGGGGTGGTTCCAGAAATCCTAATCAATGATTTACAAACACTAGGGGTGCCTTGGAAAATCTGTAAGTTTTTTCAGGATCTCACATGCGAAAGAAATGTATATTTTAAAGTTAACAGCTCTCATGCTGAACCTTATAAATTCAAAAGAGGCCTTCCCCAAGGATGCGTCTCTAGTCCAACTCTGTGCAATATCTATACATTACGTATCGTTTCTCTTCAAAATTTTCTCAAAACAAGAGGCCTCAATATATCTGCGGAGAAGACCAAATTCCTTATCTTTAATGTCAATAAATCACTTGTCCCAATGGATTCCCTAATAATTTTAAACAACCAAAGAATTACTCTCTCCTATGAAGTCACCTTCCTAGGTCTACTTTTTGTCTCAGAATTGACATGGACTCCTCACTTCCTACGCTTAATCGAAAAAAACTAACAAAGTTATTAATATAATTAAATTTCTCAGGGGTACCTGGTGGGGCTCTAGCCCCAAAACCTTACGCATTCTTTACCACTCGCTCATCAGAAGCTCCCTCGAATATGAATGTCAAGTCTTGTCCATAAATAAAACTAAAGTATTCGCACAAATCTGCAAACTTCAAAATCGCCTTCTCAGGCTAATCCTTGGCTACCGCAACTCCACACCAATCCCAGTCATGTTCGCTGAGCTTAAAAAACCCCCTCTATTCCGCCGATTTCAATTCCTAATTAGGAAATTCACTCTTAAACTCTTCTCTTGGGAGGACCATCCAATTCTAGACCCTCTTTACCGACTAGAAAGATTAACTGCTCGCAAAAACACATTCAATATAAGAGAAGCTTTCTACCTATTAAACTCTTTCATTCATCACCAAAAATACGAATCAAAAATCATGTTCTCTTATACCCCTATCAACTACCTCCTACCTTACTCCCTTGAATTCGAATCTCCGCACATCGACTTAGAATTAGGAGGCCTCCTTACAAAAAGTCCTGCTCTTAACCTGGAATTCAGACAAAACGCCGAAAACTTTCTTAAAAACAAAACCCTTTTCTTTTCTGATGGCTCCAAAGAGGAGGATACTAACCAAACTGGAATCGTTATTGTGTGCTTGAACCTTCAACTTGAAAAAAAAAGGTTTCACCTTGCATCTATCTTTACAGCGGACGCTATCTCCGAAGCATTAGAAATCATAATAAATGATAGTATCTCCCCTGCAACCATTTGCTCTCATTCTCGCAGTGTTCTACTCGCTTGCAAAAATTTCAATCACCTGGATACCAATCACTTTTACATTTTTAAGATTAGAAACCTACTCTCCTATGCTAATACTATAAACCTTAAAGTCAGTCTTTTTTGGATTCCTGGACATAAAGGCATCTTTGAAAACGAACTCGCTGACAAACTTGCCAAACTAGCACTAACCCAGGGTGCCCTTTTAAAATGTAGAATACCTCACACAGATCTCTATAAATCAATTGCGACTAAACTAAATGAGATTACCAGCGCTGACTTCAAGAGAGATAGCGACCGTAGGAG
This sequence comes from Andricus curvator, assembly GCA_932195095.1. Taxonomy (NCBI): domain Eukaryota; kingdom Metazoa; phylum Arthropoda; class Insecta; order Hymenoptera; family Cynipidae; genus Andricus; species Andricus curvator. Next base: position 51,264 of record CAKNYM010049454.1, read on the forward strand.
AGTGGGCATCTATTACTTTGATAACATCTTTTCGAATTCCCCGAAACCTTGGTTCCTTGAATACAATTTAAATAAAAGACGTGATATTGTTACTATCTCTCGGCTTAGAAGCAACTACTATGCTCTTGCTGGCAGCCTGGCCAGAAAGGGCCTTGTGGAGTCAGAGGAATGCCCTTGTGGGAACTTTAATGAAGATATCAACCACGTCCTATGGGCATGTCCCAGATTCCAAGATCACAGAAACAGTCTAGAAAAATCCCTTATAAAAATGAAAAAATTCCCTCCGTTCTGTGCGGAGAGCTTCCTGTCTGACCCCAACAGTCTAGCTTGCTATCAAATAATCAAATTTATTAAAAATACTGTTCTATTGGTATAATTTTTCTTTTCATCACTTTAAGCGTTAAGTCCTTACATAAGCTACACACCTACCGCTCCATCCATAATCTACTCAGTTAATACATCTTATTGAAAATAGAACCAAGTATGAAATAGCAATGGCCGGATAGGTCTCGCTCTTACCAGCAGGAGAACCTTGGCGGAACAAGAGGATATCCCAAAAGACCTAGTGCTAAAGGAATTAATCCCAAAAAGAAAGAAAATACCGTTCCTTGCGATTTCGTGCTGTTTTGTGGGGAATGTGTTTAATATGTGAAATTTTCAATTTGAGTTTCTATCCTGACAGTGCTTTTATCATTGCGTTGAAATACACCGTGCCCATAATACAGGAATATATAGCTGATTTATCTTTCGCACGTGGTATGTAATATAATCAAACCTTATGAGGTAACTTTAAACTTAAAAATATCAACATTGTGATTTTAATAACGTTTCGAAAGTCTCGGAAAATGGTAATAAATTTTAGTTTTTTTTTAAATACAATTTTCGCTTATTATTTCATATTATAGTTACTTTTGCTTGTGTTATATAGAATTTTAAAGACTGTTTAATAATTGTGATTTCGTTGATTTTAATTTTACATTGTAGTATTTCAGTTTTTCTCTATTCTATAATGCACATAAATGTGACATTTTTCTGCATCGTTGCATTTTGAAAATCAAATTTCTAAATAAAAGGAAAGTAATTTTATAAATGTATGTCATAAATGAGTTGTATCACAATTTTTAGAAATTAGGTCGCAACAGACTTCGGCGAAATAAAATGGAATGACCCGAAGACAATAGTGAAACTCTAAATAAATATCAATTATATTAAATTTTTCTCTATACACCGGATTCTATCCCCGGTGTATTTAAAAATTTTCCGGATAAAGTAGAACGAAAAAAATAATAAATCTGTATATTGTCCGGTAGAATCCGAAAGTTGTACGGTCTGACAGATTCGATCAATCCGGATTGTATCCGATCATGTCCTTTCATTATGCGGTCTGACGGACGGCCTAAATGTTATATAACAAGGTTATATAAGCAGTTTACACACGATAAATGCATTCTTTATTTGTTTGACGCACACAAACCTATTTCTATAGCTTAACTTAACACTATTACATATATAACGCACTTCACTAACGCAGAATATCGCACGCTGAGTATATCGGTCGAAACGGTCCTTATATACTAACCAAGAAAATGTTTAGCGCTTGTGAGAAACGACCGATAAATCCGGGTTGTGTCTGGTCGAGTCCGTGTTTTGTAGGGTCTGAATGACGCCATCGATCCGGATTGTGTCCGGTCATGTCTGTGTTTCGTACGGTTTGTCGGATGTGATAAATCCGGATTGTGTCCGGTCATGTTCGTGTTGTGTACGGTTTGTCGGATGTGATGAATCCGGATTGTATCCGGTCATGTCAGTGTTTTGTACGGTTTATCGGATGCGATAAATCCGGATTGTGTCCGGTCATGTCCGTGTTTTGTACGGTTTGTCGGATGTGATGAATCCGGATTGTGTCCGGTCATGTCCGTGTTTTGTACGGTTTGTCGGATGTGATGAACCCGGATTGTGTCCGCTCATGACCGTGTATTGTATGGTCTGGCGGATGCGATTAGTCCGGATCTCATCCGGTTAAATCCGAAATTTGTCCTTTCTGACGAATGCGAATAATTTAGATCTTATCCGTCTTTGCCCGATATTTGTCTAGTTCTAGTTATTCGAACGCAATACACCCTAATCTTATCCGGTATAGCAAACTGAACTAAAAAAAATGAAATTCGATACACTTATAGAGTATTTAACCCATTAGCGCCTAGCGATGCCATATGGCATTACTTTGACGCTGTTTGAAATTTTCGCGCCAATTGTCGCCTTTGTGTCGCAACCGCAAGAACTAATCTATAGCTTGTGAAGCAAGCTCAGGGGGATTCCCCACGACCGTTTTCAACAACCAATGGTTATTTCGTTCTCACGTAGACCTAAAGTGTTAGTCATGTAAAAAAAATGCGATTCTGAAACCCTAAATTAATTCAGGCGCTAATGGGTTAATTATAAATGAGCGAAAACAGGATGTTAAAAAGTTGTACGAGAAGTCATTTTTGATTACATTTTTAATGCACTTTGAGGAAAAAAATTAGAACACTTTTGAACGAAGTATGTTGCAACATTATCAATCTATCTAACCAGGGTCGATTTTGAGTTTATCAATATTCTCAATTCAATTATAAGTGCAGTTGGCTGTTTTTAGTTAGAGATCTTAATTTTACTAAAAATTATACTAATTTTTAGTAATAGTAGTAATGTTGCATTTTAAACTTATCTCAATGATATTAATTTTCATAGAGACATTCGTTCAACTTGCGTTTACTTTTTCCTGTCCAGTAAATTGCAACCAACGATATAAGTTGATTCCAATACTGATAGGATATTAAAACTAGCCCTAACCATTTTATAACTAAACTTGATGATTAAATAAACAAAAATTGAGTAAGATTGATTCTTACGATAAAAATTCCCACTAAAATTTAAATCGTTAATTGACGATAAAAGTGACGGATTGTAGAATCACTCAAGGGAGAGATGATTGCGTATTTTCGTGATTTGAATTTAATTTTAGAATGAATGATTTTATTATGAATTGGATTCTCCTTTCTTCCCTTCTTTTAGAGACTGAGATACCAAAACTTTGTTCGCACAACGAGGTCTTTATTGTTAGCTAAAGTGCAATATCGTTACGAATTCCTTTCTGGATCTATTCTTCTTGAAAAATTAAAACAAAATAACTGTCCATTCAAATTTCGGTAGCTGGTGCAACCATGCACGAGGTCTTTATCGTGAGATAAAGTGCAATGCCGTTACAATAAATGTTGCACGCACTACCTTATCATTTATTAGATTCCCCACACTAAATGCAAACATGCACAACGAGGTCTCCACAAAAACATGGAGTGCAATGTCGTTACAATCATGCATGAACTACTTTATATAAAAAAATAAAAATAAATTTCCACAAACTCACTTCTACTATTCTAATTCAAGCAGAATTAGGATAGTATCCTAGAAGTGTTCTTAAAATTTGTTGAAGGAGAATCCCGACTAGTTGCATCCTTTGAATGATGCTTTGTATGATTCAAGTTTCTGTCTTCAATGACAGGTAGATCATTGAGACAAAGAGAAGCTCCTTCCTCGTAGGGGATCGAGTAAGAAGTCCATCGGTACCGATACCGGGATGGATATATAAAGTGCATTGGTACCACGCTATCCCTACTTATTAGCCGATGGCGCGCGCGATCGATCGTATGATCGAATGATTTCGTGAATCATCCCTTCGTTCCACATGCTTGTCCACTTATTAGTCAGAGGCGTATCAATATAAATATTCACCCGCAGCTTCGTAATTTAATTCTAATTATGAGGATAGAACGGACCGTCTTAATGTTGAATATTGAAATATTACGTACAATAATAGCATACCGTTTAGAGAACATCATCGTCAATTCCATCATCATTCCCATCAACTGTTCCTTCCACATCATCGTCAATTCCATCATCATTCCCATAAACTCCTTTTTTTTCACATCATCGTCAATTCTATCAACATTCCGATCAACTGCTCCTTCTTCCACATCGTCATCAAATCCATCATCATTCCCATCAAATTCTTTCCAAGAGAGCAGTAGATTCACTTTCATGAACAGATTCATTTTCTATCGGAACCATATAATTATCCTCATCCTTGTTCAAAAGCTCATTAGTTTCCTCATAATTTTTGTGTTAATATTCTCGTCTTTATCGAAATTCTCATTGTTTTTGTTTGTTTCCGAAGTTTCATTATCGCTTTTGTGGTTTTTTTCTGATGTTCTACCCAAAAACGAAAGCAAAATATTTAATTTTTTCGATACGCCCTACTATGCAGTAGTATTTTCCGTTTTCACTTGAATTTCACCAAATTACAACTTAAACCTGCGGATTAATTTCGGATAGAATCGGACTATTTCCGGAGTTGATGTTTTAGACCGGACAGATTTCGGATTTAATCGAACGATTTTCCATTTTCACTTGAATTTCACCAAATTTCAACTTAAACCTGCGGATTAAGTTT
>CAKNYM010049454.1:55762-67168 GCA_932195095.1 Andricus curvator
TCACTTGAATTTCACCAAATTTCAACTTAAACCTGCGGATTAAGTTTCAATAGAATCGGAGTATTTTCATAGTTGATGTTTTAGACCAGGCAGATTTTGTATTTAATCGGACGATTTTCTGTTTTCACTTGAATTTCACCTAATTACAACTTAAACCTACGGATAAATTTTGGATAGAATCGGACTGTTTCCGGAGTTGATGTTTTGGACCGGACGAATATCGGATTTGAGCGGACGATTTTCCGTTTTCACTTTAATTTCACCGAATGACAACTTAAACCTGCATATTAATTTCGGATAGAATCGGAATATTTCCGGAGTCGATATTGTTGACCGGAAGGATTTCGGATTTAAGCGAACGATTTTCCGGTTTTACTTTAACAAACATAATTTCAGGTACTGAGTTCCGGACTAATTTCGGATCAAGTCGGACTCTTTCGAGAGTGAAAGTTTACGTTCGAATAAATTTCGGATTAAACCGGACTATTTTCCATTTTTAGTTCAACGAAAATAATTTCAGGTTTTGAATTCCGGACTAATTTCGGATCAAATCGGACTCTTTCCAGAGTCGAAATTTTTGGTCCGGACAGACTCCGGACATAATCAGTACAGTTTTTGGATTAGATCGGACATATTTCGGAAAAAAATCGTGAATCGGATTGATTTCGGATAAATTCGGACCAATTTCGGAATCCGAAATTTTTAGCAGGGATGTCTGTAAGCTAGTGACCCTTCCACTGAACGTGGCGGTACATGGTACCTTGGTTTTGCTGACAACCCTGCTTAAAATCCCGGTTAGATAACACAAGAAACTGGATAGAAAACGGTTAGAAACCAATTCGGTTTTCACCCGGTTCTAACCTATTTCTTTCCGGTCTCAATTTAAATTTCTGGAACGTACCCGGATCCTAACAGGTCCCTATCCGGCAAATGGAACCAGAAATTCAATATTGGCAAAGATCAAGGTTCGTTTCTAACTGGTTCCTAACCGATTCCTACACGGCACGCGACATAGGAAACATTCTGACCGGTCTTAACCGGTTTCTGTCCGACAAATGGAACCAAAATTAAATATTGGCAGAACAAAGTTTATTTCTAACTAGTTCCTAGCAGATTCCTACACAGTACTCGAAACTGGAAACTTTGTAACTGGTCCAAACCGGTTTCTATCCGGCAAATTAGAACCTGATATTAAGTATTGGTAAACACCGAAATTCGTTTCTAACCGGTTCATAACCTATTCCTATACGGCACTCGAAGCAGGAATCTTTCTAACCGGTCCTAACCAGTTTCTATCAAAAAATTGGAACAGAAAATTAAATATTGACGAAGACCGAAATACATTTCTAACTGGTTCCTAACCGATTCCTACACGGCACTCGACACAGGAACAGTGCTCCCAATTCGGCTCCCCAACTGCAATGCGCATGCGTTGCATCGGCAGTCTCATTGTCTGTATATAACGCGCTTTTTTTAAACTATCACATGCGTGAAGCAGTTTTTTATAATGAATCATCATTGTGGAAATAATAACGATTAATTTTCAGATCAAAAAATAGTCTTTTCGAGTGCAAGGTGAAATAATTATTTTATTGTACTCTTCAAAAATAAATGATTGATTTCAAATTTGAAGGAAGGAATGCCTTTTTTCACCAATGTGAATTTTAAATCATTCATAATATTTTTTTGTACTTTATGATTATTATATATTGTGAAAAATTGATTTGCATAGTTAATCATTTCAAATAAGCGCGCGATCAACATCCAATGAGTCTGCTGGTGCGACGCATGCGCAGGGCGGTTGGGGAGCCGAATTGGGAAAACTGCACAGGAAACGTTCTCACCGGTCCTAAACGGTTTCTATCCGGCAAATTAGAACCTGATATTACATATTGGTAAACACCGAAATTGGTTTCTAACCGTTTTTAACCGTTTTCTACACGGCACTTAACACAGGAATCATTCTAACCTGTCCTAACCGGTTTCTATCCAAAAATTGGAACCTGAAATGAAATTTTGGCAAAGACCGAAATTCATTTATAACTGGTTCCTAACAGATTCCTACACAGCACTCGACACTGGAAGCTTTCTAACTGGTTATAACCGGTTTCTATCCGGAAATTTGGAACCTTAAATTAAATATCCAGCCCGGCACTGGTCGTTTCTCACAAGCTGTAAGAATTTTCTTGATTAGTATATAAGGACCATTTCGACCGATACCCTCAGCGTGCGATATTCTGCGTTAGGGAAGTGCGTTGCGTGCATTATATAAATTTTAGGTTAGGCTATATAATTATGTTTGGGTCCGTTACAATAAGTTAAGAATGTGTCGCTCGTGTGTCCTCCGTCCGTCCTTCCGTCTTTCTGATATAAAAATAAGTAAGCTAAATATAGAAGCCCCTCTATAAATCGGAATTTTTTTTCGTGTTGGAAACGACGGCGCGGTGATGTAGAAATTACAGAATTCTGCCGTGTTTTTGATTTGAGAGGGGTTTTGTGTCTCGTCTAAGAATTCTTCTTGAATTATATTTAATTCTCATAGAAGAAGTTCTGTAGAATTCACAAAAACATAGGTCTGTAATTATCACGGATTTTTGCTCATATCCGCCACATCGTAACTAAATCTATAATTCCTTAAGTACAATTTTTTTCGTGTATAAATCGGAGGCTAAAATCGGGTACGGGCCAGTTAAGACCGGATAAGAACCGGTTAGAAGTATTTTGTGGATCGAGTCACAAACCCGGTAGAAACCGGATACGAATATTACATGATGCCAGATAGAGTCCGGTTAGGTGTCGGTTATAACCCGGAGACAAAAACCGGTTTCGGCGCGGTTTGGACCGGATAAGAAGCGGATAGAAGTATTTTGTGGACCCAGTTAAAAACCGTATAGGAGTCGGTTACGAACATTACATGTTGCCGGATAGAGCCCGGTTAGGTGTCGGATATAAACTGGAGATAAAAATCAGGTACAAGCCGGTTAGGGCCGGATAAGAACCGGGTGGAAGTATTTTGTGGATCAAGTTACAAACCAGCTAGAAACCGGATACGAATATTGTATAATGCCAGATAGAGCCTGGTTAGGTGTCGGTTATAACCCGGAGACAAAAATCGGTTACGGCGCGGTTTGGGCCGTTTACAACCCACCTCTAACCGGTTTCTAACCGCGTCCTACACGACATTTTAAGCAGGGAACGTCAGTCGTCTAACGATCTTTGTGTCAGTCAGATCAATATTCTCTTGTGTATCCTTTTAACGTATCTCAGCCATTTTATATTAAATCAAAGTTTAGCGTCATTGCTTATTTTTATTTCACAATTCCTAACTCTCTATCTCAATAGGTTATGGTCCTAGAACCGTGTATGTGAAGTGAAAAGGCTAATGCCGAAAAAGTGTTGTGTTTGAGGGGAAGCGTCAGAATCATTGCGAATTCCTTCGTCAGTTCGTATAAGTGTAAAAATGAGTTCTACGTACTCGGCACATATTGAAACACTCGGCAAAGATAATTTTGATACGTGGAAGCTTCAGTTCGAAGCTTTGGCAATAAAAAGTGATTCTTGGGAATATGTGTGCGGTGAGAAGTCTAGGCCAACTGTAACGGCAGGAGATGCTGCATCGGAAGCATTGGCGAAAACATGGGATGTCGCCGTACGAAAGGCGCGTTCCGATTTAGTTTTAGCGATTAATCCTTCCGAACTGAAACAGATTAAAGGTTGCGCAACAGCCAACGAGATCTGGGAGAAGCTGCATTCGATTTACCAATCGACCGGGCCGACCAGAAAAGCGACTCTTCTCAAACAGCTTACGTTACACAAAATGGCTGACGATGAGGATGTGCGCGAACACATTCAAAAGTTCTTTGACGCTGTAGACAAACTCTACGAAATGGAGGTAGAGATCAATGGCGATCTCTTAGAAGTTTTATTGTTGTATAGTCTACCAGCTAGTTTTGAAAACATTCATTGTGCGCTTGAATCGCGAGATGAGCTGCCAAACCCCGAAACTTTAAAAATAGAAATTCTGGAGGAAAGTGATGCAAGACTTTCGAAAGAGCGAGAATCTTCGTCTGGCGTCATGATTGCGAGTCATAATCACGCGCAGAAGAAGAGCAAATGGAAGAAGCGAAACTCCGGGAGTGGGGCGGGCAGCCGAGAAGGACAGAAAACAGAATCTCTGTTCAAGGAGGTTCATTCTGAAAAACTAATCGTAGGTGGCAGCACCGAGCCGAGTACTAGATCCGCTGTCGATGGGAGACAAAATCAGTATGGCCGTACTACGCGCGGATTGATTTGAACGTACACAGTATCGAAAACTTTAATCATTTTTCTAACAGAAAATCTGTTATTTTATGAAAAGTAGTGTATTTCAAATCCACGAAGTACGAACTGCACAATTTATAAAAGCGGTGCTAATCAACATAATATGATGTTTATTGTTTATGTAATCCTAACCTCTGTAATTGACAGCTAGAATTCGACTTCAAAATATATAGGATTTATTAACTGTATGGATTATAAGCTTATAAGTTATAGATATAATAGCAAAAATGGTAAAAAAGTGTGTTTTGGGATGCGCTCACGACGTAAATGTTACTATACATTCATTCCCAAGCGATCCCAGTTTACGTGATAAATGGCTAAAGGCAATAAACAAACCCAATTTCATACTGAACTCTGGGCTTGGAGTTTGCAGTAAACATTTTTACAAAGAAAATTATGTGGAAATAAGTGCACACACAGGTATGTTTCAAAATTTTTATTAAATTTAAATGTTATATACAAAAAATATATTAATTCATATTAAAAAAGTGCATGAGGAATTTAGACTAGAGTAGATTATATTCTATAATTTATTGAATCTTTGGTGCCTCACACTTTTGGTAAACACAAGATAACAGAGTAACAATAAATATTTATATACATATATACACTACCGGTCAGAATTGTGCGTTCACCTATTTTTTAATGATTGATTAGCTTCTCTTAATTGTAATCATATTAGAGCTGAAATTTTTTCTCTTTAAGGGTTGAATTGTGTTTAAATTCTGTATTAAATGAACCCAGAATGAAGCCAATTCGTCCGTTTTTTAAGTGGATATTGCAAAAATAGTATAAATTTCAACGTTTTCTTAGATTTAAAGTAACACCCGAAATGAGCAAGATTTTTTAATGTTCTTGGGCTCATTTTAAAGCTATGTTTCTATAATATTGCAGCAAATTATGAACATAAATATAAAAAAAATTATATCACAGTGCAAGTACTCAAAGTTATAACAAAAAGTTGGACGTAAAGTTGCCGTAAAGAATTATAACTTTAACTTTTGAAGAGGAAATTTTGAAAGGAATTTACTTTATAAATTATTTATCAGGAATTTATCAATTCCTGTTCCAATTCAGAATTCTTCCGATTTTGAAAATTCCTTGTTCCAAATGAAAATTTGTTTAATTTGAATATCCCTTTTTTACAAATAAAAATTTTCCAGAAATTGAAACTTTCATCTTCCAAATTTTAGAAAAAGGGAGTTATCACACTGCAATCGGAAATTATCCACACGCCTTTTTTTGTCTATAGCTAAAGTGACTTAATTTATGCAATATTAACATTAAATTTTTTTTCTCATGTTCACACGAAAGTAAATAAAATTCTGCACCTAATAAGCACAAGTTACAGGCAAAATGTTAATTTAATAAAAAGTAAATTTTTTTAAACGTTAAATTTTGATGTTCTTGAAAAATTGGGATACCTTTGGAAATAATTAACATTTTACAAAATTCTGAGCCTCATTTTCAAGGTAAGTCTTAATAGTGTTTTGCTAAATTGTTAAGATACTTTTAGCATTTTTTCCCAAGAAGTCTCAGGGTCAAACTTGGTGAAAAAAGTAGGAAAATTTCAAAAATGTACTAAATTTATCAATTTTTTAAAATCATGTTATGAGTACAATCATTATTTAAAATGTTGTGGAATTTTGCACCAAGTTTGACCTAAGGTTGGAATCTAGGGAAAAAATACTAAATATAACTTAACAATTTAGCAAAGTACTATTCAGACTTATCTTCAAAATTAGCCAAAGACCTTGAGAAAATGTGAATTATTTCCAGAGGTATTCCAATTTGTTGAAAACATCGAAATTTAACGTTTTTTTAAATGTTTTTTTGTTTTGCTAAATTGACATTTTGCCTTCAACTTGGGCTTATTAGACACGGAATTTTATTATCTTTCCTACGATTATGAGCACACAAAATTCCATGATAATATTATAAAAATTAGGAAACTTTAGCAAAATCTCAAGAAATAAACGTGTAGATAATTTCCGCCGGTACTGTACACTTCTGAGTTATAATAGAAGATATTGTAAATAAATATAATTCTCATTCGGAACAAAGAATTTTTGGAAATAAATGTAACGTGACTTTGAACAGTGAATTTCCGTAAAGAATTATAATTTAGACTATAGGACTGGGGATTTTTGTAAAGAATTATTATTTTACTGGAAACAGAGAATTTTTTCCATCGAACGGACATTTTGAAAAATTATTTTAATTCTGATTGAGAAGAAGTTCCAACTGAGACTTATAATTCTTTTCCAAAATTTCCTGTTCCAAAGCCGAAATTTTCGAAATCTTTTAAAATGTTTAGAAATTTCTTGACATATTCAAAATTCGTTTGAAATTAATCGGGGAAAACTAACAATTTACCTATTAATTTTTAATAACATTTTCTTTAAATTATAATTTGTCGTTTTTTAATAGACTTAAAATTATTACAAAATCGACATTTGTAAGTAACTACTTTTACTTTTTTCTCTAGATCTGCTAGTAAAATCAAAGATACTCCGTCATGGTGCAATTCCATCAATTACAATCGATCATGATGAAAAATTTGAGATAGAAAGGAACAGGCTGCCAGAAGTAATTTATGGAAATGAATTGGAGTTAAATGAAAGTGGAAAACGTCAAGGTTACGATGAACCTCGCGAAGATTTTCACGAAGCAGCAATATTCAAAGAAAGCATAAAATGCAAAAACTAATTTTAAGACGCAAATAGCAGATATGGTAATGCTAAATACTGCGGATATTGCAGCGGAAATCGAAATTGCGTATGATGAGAATCAAGCAGAAGTAGAAAAAGAAACTTTAGCTGAAGAAACTGAAAATTCCATCGAAGAGAATCATATTGAACCTTATTTCATAGGCAGATTTAAAGATAAGACTAAAAGAATAGCATATCTAACCGGCCTGGAAAATTATGCGAAATTCAAAATGGTCTTAAGCACACTTGGACCAAAAATCCACGTAATTTCCGCAAAATCGCCAATTCCAGACACAGAAAATCAATTCCTAACAGTTTTGTGGAAATTGCGACGAATCGTGCCTAATTTTGAATTGGCTATGCATTTTGAAATATCGGAATCGACTGTGAGAAGGATATTTATTACCTGGATACGATTTATGGCTCTTGAATGGTCCAAAATCGAGACATGGCCGTCCAGAGAATTGATTGATTATTATATGCCCTATAGCTTTCGAAAATATTTTCCTAAAGCTCGAGCAATAGTTGATGGAACAGAAATTCCTATCACCAGATCGCAGCGACCGAAAATTCAACAGGCCAGTTTTAGCACATACAAAAACAGAAACACGCTTAAAGTCTTATTCAGTGCTGCACCTGGGGGTATAATTTCGCATTGCTCAGAAGCATATGGCGGTTCTACTAGCGATCGACAAGTTGTAGAACGCTAATCACTTCCGAAAATATGCCAAAAAGGTGATGAAATTATAGCCGATAAGGGGTTTAAGTCCAGGATCTTTTTGTGTCAAAAGGAGTTGTTGTCACAACACCAACATTTCTGACAGGAAAGAATCAGCTCTCTGGCATGACTATTTTGAGAGATAGAAAATTGTCCAGGCACAGGGTGCACATAGAGCGAGTTATTGGTTTGGCCAAAACCTACAACATTTTAAATAGATTTTTGAATATCGTTTTAGGTATTTCAAGAATCTTGCTTTCCTTTTTAAATAAGAAAGAGAACCCGAGGCTCGGCTTCGGCTTACTACGCCTCGCCTCGGGTTCACGCGGCGCCTTCATACACGCAGTGACCAAAACGCCCGTTTGGCCTCTCGTATCGAAATATACTATTCTGCACGGTTGAGAGCAGCTTCGAAGAAATCTTTAAATTGTTGGTCGTTTTCCAACTTCTGACGTCCTAATGTGGAAACTAAATTTGCTGAGTCGACGATATTTATCACGGTGGTTGATGAAGTAGTCGCTTGTACTGTAAGAAGCTCAGAGTCTGTCACGACCTTACTTTCTACAGGCGCTTCCTCGATTTTTAATTTCGCAAGAGTCTCATTCATCAACGTTTGATAAGCTAGCCTTTTCTCGAAGGATTCACGTACCTTTTTTCCTCCTCTTGCTCTGTGTTTTCGTTTGATCACGGGTGTACCCTGAGGGGGTGACATTTCAGCACATGTTGAATAATAATATTCATACTGTAAAATTTCACTTCAATCGCTGGACTACGAGTCAAAAGTTAAAACGCATTCTTTCAGCCAAACGGCTAAAAAGAATGTCAGATGGATTTTTATTTCAGCCAATCGGCTAGAAACAAATATTCCTCTGTGTTTTTTTTTATTCGTGATTTTTCCAGCCAATCGGCTATGGACAAATTATTCAAATATCTTTTGACCTATTTCTTCAGATAGAAAGGAAATTATTCGACGTAAAGAATTAAGAGTCAGTTCATAAGCATTCCTTTGGCCAAACAGCTGTAAGGGATGTTAGGCGAATATTTATTACAGCCAAACGGCTAGAAATAATTATTCGTCGTTCGTGTATTATCTCGGCCAAACGGTTGTAGATAATAACTTTCGATTCCTCAGAACGCAACCTAATAATGAAATAAATCCAAAATTAATAAGCATTCTTTCAGCCAAACGGCTGCAAAGAATGTGAGGAGAATTTTTATTTCAGCCAAAAGGCTAAAAAGAAATGATAAAAGCATATTTATTTCAGCCAAACGGCTTGAAAGAATTATTCCTCCTTCGAATAATACCTCGGCCAATCGGCTGTAGTTATTATTACTTGATCCTTGATCAATTTGTCAACCAAAGAAAGAAACTAGTTGACTCGTAACAGATTGTTACTAGTAGCGAAGCCGGTGGCTATAGCACAACCCAACCTAGTTAATAAACCTTTCCATTTATTAACCTCTTCCTGCTGATAGGCTAGAGTTGTGGAGGCGTCAAACTGCCATCTTTTGACCTATTTCTTAAGATGTTATTTTTTTTCACTTAAAATTCCTCTAAGTTGGACTCTAATTTTTTGTAGGCGATCGTCTTTCCAATTCCCCTCATCCAAGGGAACCTTTGGTTCCTTCGGTGGAACTCCCTTCTTGTATTTATTATGAATTTTTATTATATTTCTTATCTTATAATGTTATCGAAATTTAGCATGGAGTAGGTTGACTTTTTATATGATAAATAATAAACCCAATTTAATTATATTTTATAAAATTATAATTGCGTTTATTCAACAACCCCCACATAAAATTTGCCCTAAGTAGGGTGTGACATTCATACATGAAAGTTTAAAAAAAAAAGTCCGATAATTCAATTTGCGGAGGGCTTTCCTCCCTTGTGGGCCGAAATATAATGTTTTCCCGTTTCACTTATTTCGTAGTCCTTGCTCTGGACTACTCTAGTCTTTAGAAGGATATACCCGTACACACGCACTCGGAAATTCACCTGTGCGGGTTGAGCACTTTCACTTCCACCTATTCGCTTTTAATAATTGTTTTTACGAAGAATATGATCCCAATGGCCCCTTTTAACCAGACCCTTTTATACTCCTTTAATCCTTTTTACCTTTTCTCTGTAATTCCAAATACAACCCTTTTGAATAGGATTTCTTACCGTTTTGAGATTCGGTAAGAAATCTCATTCTTTATTGGTTTCTTCTTTTAACTTGAGTTTTTCGCGGCGCCGTCTAATGTGGCCTGAAGTGGCTTTCGCTGGAAAATTTTGAATGTTTAAGTTGCACAACGTTAAAATGATAATACAAATACCTTTAACGTCCCATTACATTAATCGGTGTCGAAACGCGCCCTAGTCAGGAGAAGCTACTAGCCTTTTACACTTCTACCCCTCAAATGACATATGCCTACTCCGGACTTACTATGTATATCAATTTTCGGGGAGCAAACCGTAAGGGGTAACGTTGAAGTACCGTAGTAATTTTTAACAAGACGGGCGTCGCCGGGTCTCTTAAGAAGAGATTTGTTGAGACTTCTTACTCGGTCGAAGAAGCTCACCGAACTGCCGTGATCATTTTTGATCGATGCTCCTCGTCGACGCGTTTTTTTAAATTATTTTAGTGGGGGATTTTGGTAGGTTGCACATTCCTTTATTTGGTGTTGAAATGGAAGTGATGGGAATGAATGAAACTAGGTTATTAGACTGCTGCCATTGCAGCATTTTTCGCAAGTATTCGAGTGTGTATTGCACCACAAAATGTTATTAGGTACTTTAGCTTGTAAGAATTGCTTAAAATTTTTGAGCAATATGACATTCCGCTGGAACAGCTTTTAATCCATTTTGCAATTATACCTGTTGAAATGATTAGGTTGTACATTGTTTTATTTGTACTCATTTCAGGATTTAATTGCAAGGTCTCACTTTTCGTTCTAAATTTGAAAGTTATTATGTTTAACCCTTTTCACAGTATCGGAATGTCCCATATTGCAAAAGTAATTTTTTGTTTCATAAAATTCGGTGCAATAGGTCAGGAGTTATACTCTGTTTTATTTTCAAGTGCGCTAAAGGTGGAACGGCAGGGTGTAGTAGGGTAGGATGGGGAGCGGAAAGATAGATACCAATTGCGCTTGTTACCGGTGATTAGAATCACCGCGCGCCAGAGTGCGTTCGCCGAGGAGCATCAATACTATGCTCTTTGCCTCTATGTGCACGGCATCTTCTCCGTGTGTGTTACACCTTGTATATGAAATGATTGAAAGGATCATTTGTAGTTTTTTATGTTCTGTCTTACATGATTTTTCATTATCATGTTCGCTTCCGCATTAACTTTCCGTCAATAAATAATTTCTCTTATCTTCTCATTTAGAAATAAAAGAAAAGAAAGGTGAATTGAGAGTGAATGCATTCTTAACAACATTATCAGGGATGATTATTTCTTTTATTTTTATAATTCGTGGAAAAAACTATAATGGATTTTTAAAATTAATTCTATCTCAATTTCTCATTTTGTTTGGTGCCAATTCACTATATATTATTATTCAGAATTTTTAAATAACGCTGAGTTTGCGGAATTTGTAATATTCGAGTTACATCCGTCTTGTATGACTTGGTTATCTTGTCCCAAGTTTTCAATATTTGTATATTGAAAACTC
>CAKNYM010049454.1:84778-126354 GCA_932195095.1 Andricus curvator
TATATATATATATATATATATATATATATATTATTTTTTTTTATTTTTATGCAGCCATGCAAGTCCGGACGCTTGAGTCTGGGACGCCCTCTGTGTATGTGGGTGTCTGTGTGTTAAAAAAAAGGGTTAAACAACCACCGCATTGTCCGACTGAGATCAACTGTCATCTAAAAATGACACCGACTCCCAGTAGAACCGCGGTAAATCACACTTATGGCCACGTCTCACGACCCTGATATATATATACGCAGGGTGTCCCAGACTCAAATGTTCGGACTTATATGGCTGTATAAAAATAAAAAAAATAAATCGAAAATTCCTTTCCCAAAAATCACTCTAAGTTTTAGTTTTTGAGTTATAAAATATTTAAGCTGGACCAATCAGGAGCGCAGTATGAACAGTTGTGCGTGCACATATACAGGGTGTCCCAGACTCAAGTGTCCGGACTTATATAGCTGCGTATAAAAATAAAACAAATAGATCGAAAATTCCTTTTCCAAAAATCACTTGGAAGTTTTAGTTTTTGAGTTGTTAAATATTTAAGCTAGACCAATCAGGAGCGCGTTATAAACAGTCGTGCGTACTTTAAATTATTTGTGAAATCTGTCGTATTCCTTTGAAATCACTTGAATATATGAAATCGTTTGATATCTTTGCAATGTTTTGAAATCTTCGAAATGTGGTGTACCCTTTTTGACATCTTTAGAATTTTTGTATTCTTTTACAATCATTACGAAATGTTTATGAAACTTTAGAAATATCTTTTACATCTTTCGGAAATCTGTTGTATTCATTGGAAATCATTGAACTATTTTTAATCTATGTAAAATGTTTAAAAAAATTGAAAATCTGCTCTACTATACCCTTTATTAAAATTTCGAAATGTTTGAAATCTTGTGAGAGTTTTAAAATCTTTCGAAATGTTCGAAATCTTTGTGAAATCTTTGAAATGTTCGAAATCTTTTGGAAATTTATTTGAAATCCGTGTCAAATCTTTTGAAATATTTGTGAAATTTTTCTTAAATCTTGCTGTAATATTTTTTATTCCTTGAAATCATAGAATTATTGGAGATCTCAGTGAAATGGTTTGTCAAACATGCAAATTTGTGTCTAATGCGAAGCAATCTGGTATTTTTGGAGGAAATTGGGCGACACATATTATGGATATCTTGCATGTTTGTATAATCTGCCCGTTTATACAGAGAGCTTGTATATTGTCTACTATATATATTGTCTACTACTTTCGGAGTAAGTTTTCCACTCACCCAACCTTTTGGAAATTTACCCACTCCTTTGGGCAGGGGCCCTAGTTTTCATATACGGTGCGTTCGCCCCTGAATGAATCAATGTGGGTCAGAGTGGACGCTTCATAACCTGCAGACTTTAGTATTAATGGATCGTAGATTTTCCTTTTCCCGCTAGGGTCGCGCAAAATAAATTCCGAGCACGATAACTGCTTTACCTGCTCCCTGCTTCGCTTAATAGTAGAACACTGTACCACAAAAAGTAATTTTTCTTCTTTTCATTGTTACATGAAAAATAGATTTTTTTTCGAAAAAATCGATCTGTACCGTGACTCTGTATACCCTTTAGATTATTCATACAAAAAATCAGACAAAATGGCTTCGCCGTTTGGCCTGAATCCATTTTCTACGATTTACACTCGATTTCCAGGGCCCTTAAGGAAGTGAATGGAAAAATGGAAACTTCACTAAATTCAATTCGGAAATCTCTTTAAAATGAGGACAAGAACAGAATAAAATTATTACTGGTTGTCGAAATATCATAAAAAATGTGGAAGAGTGCCCAAGGCGAAAAGCGGTCCGTAGAGCGGCAGTCGAGCTGTTAACGCATGGAAAATAAGAGACAAAAGACTGCGATTACCACCCGACTGGTCGCTTTTCCTGTTGGACACGCTTCCACATTTTTTATAATAATTCGAGAACCAGTCAATCTTTTATTATGTTCTTCGTCTAATTTTAAAGAGAAAATTTCATATTTAAATTTAGCAAAGTTTCCATTTCTTCCGTTTACTTCCCTAAAGCATGCAGAGAGTGGAAATTGAGAATCGAAAATTTTCTGCAAAGCTAGTCACTTTCTAAAAAAATCTCGTTTTTAATCCGATTCTCGTGAATGGACGCACAATTTTGAACGGTAGTATAGGTAATAGAATATAGTTCATTTAAGGGTGTTTGTTAAATCCGACTTGGACTTTTTTTGTATCGGTACAGCACTGACCCAAGATATATTTTTTCTCCACGTATTTGAGAATGAAAGCAAGAACACTTACCAAATAACCAGGGGTTTGCGTGATCCTCAGACCGATACAATTTTGAAAGGCAAACCCTTGTGGTGAGAAAATCAATATTTTGACGGAAAATGTTCATTTTCCGAAAGGGAGAAATCTCCGGATAGCAGACGACAGCATATGAACGGCGAGAACCATTTGCAAATTTATTTTTTGTTATACGTACATAAGAACTGCTACTTTGCACGTCTGTTTAGCAACCGCAAAATGCTAAATTCCCCACGAAATAATTATTTCAGTGTATTAAAAGTTCGTTTCGCATATGTCCTTGATATTTTTTTACGCAGAAAATATATTTCTTCACGTCAATAGACTCCTGCCGCCATCTCTTGGTATTAAAAAGAATCAGTAAAAACTCGGGGAACCCCAAGTCTCTTTTATTTTTGATAACTACATTACATTACTTCTCGTGCTCGATAATACATTTATCTCGCGCTTCGCGCTCGATAATGCATTTACCTCGCACTGCGTGCTCGGTCTCTGTACTTCTCCCATATTTGTGCACAGACCTTTTAAAGTTAAATGTATATTATATTTATTTCTATACCTCAGCCTAGGATTGCTAATTCAAATATTGCAAAATAAAGTAAAACATCTATTTATCATCATTATAATATTTGTTTCTTATTTCGCATTAAATTTTATCCTCATCTACCCTGAAAAATGCATCATTTCAATAAATTCATAATATGCATTGGTATTGAAACAGACGACGTATTTGCATTTTCTTGGTTTTATAATTTAAAAAAGTGCGAAACCTATAAAAAAACAATTTTGTTATTATACATTTTATTGCTACTTGTTTCGTTTTTCCATATATTTAATTTGTTTATTTTTAATGTTATTTTTTACGATTTGAACCAAAAATACGCATCCTAGCGTAAAGTGGTTCTAAGAAAATTTGTATAACAAAAGTTTATAACAAAGTAGATCACTTTTGGTTGAACGACTTTTGCCTATTGCTATTTTTTCGTCTCTTGTGTAGTTTTTCCAAAAATTTAATTTTTTATTTTCAATGCTATTTTTTACGATTAACCCGTGTGTTGCCATCCGGGTACCCATTGGCATACATTTTGTTAAATAACTTTCTTTCTAATAAAGATAGGCTGAATGCTTCTCGAATCTACATGATTGAACCGATTCTCTATCGAAATTTGCATTGCACATATTTTTAGACATTTTTTAGCTTGAAATATTTTGAAATTGAAAAAAAAGCACGGCTGAGCCACCCGGGTTCCCCGACAGCAACCCTGAGACACTAGAGGAATCCTGACCTCGGATTTGGATTCAGCATGCCAAAAACCTTCGGAAAAGTATACTCGGGTTCCTGGTAAAATATTTTTGCCAATTTTTGTCGGCCTGTGTTATCCAACGCACCGTCAGACACCGCTCATAACGCGTACTTTTTCGTTCGTTTATGGAGGCATGAAAACACGCCATTTTATGATTCCGTTCTAGGTAGGAATACTAGGAATACCTTCCTAGAATATGAAAAATTAAATATTGATTGGATACACATAGTTATTTCAAGTTACAATGGACTTTTAACAACAATTTCGTGGGCGGTGTACCCAGGTACCCGGGTGGCAGATGCTGTGAGTTTCTTTGGGTGGCAACACAAGGGTTAAAACAAAAAGTACGCTTCCTTAAAAAAATGATTTATGACAAATTTGTATAGCTCTTTTTTGCGTAGGCAACTTTTGTCTATGATTTTCTTTTCATAGCTTATGTCGTTTGTCCAAAAATTTAATTCTTTTATTTTTAACTTTATTTTCTAAGATTAAAACAAAAACTACACTGTAAAAAAAGTTGGTGTAATTTTACATCGTGCCACGATGGAAATTATTCGATCTGCGTGCGACGCTGTAAGTTTACACACTTTTGTAACAAAAATGCAGGACGTAAATTGCCAGGAACACATTTCAATTTTGAGGTTATGTTCGTGAGGTTAAAAATTTGTAAAAACTCTAGCAGGATAAATAAAACGCATATTACTTTTCTTAGATATCGTTTTAAATAAAAAAGACATATTTTTTATTTACATAGAACTCAGCACTATTAAAGCAATATTAGAGGCTCTGAGACGTAATTTTATGATAAAGTTCAACGCGCCATCTCTTTCTGTCAGTTTGTCGATGTATGTCCTGTTTGTAATTTCTCATGATGCCAAGACGTAACAATACTACCCGTTTGTGAAATTATGCTAGATACTGCAACTTTACCAAAAAAGTGCTAATTTACAAGCTCATTTAAATTTATTCACTTACGTAAATTGAATACGTGCCACACTGATCGCATAATTTCCATCGTCAGACATAGTAATTTTACATTGGACAGTTATTTCATACTGTTCCATGGGGTGAAATTGGAGTAGATCGTGAATTTCTGAGCGACATTGGTAAATTTACGAGGTTATACATTGTAATTGAAAATGCACTGCTAGCGACATCACAAAAGATTTTTTTACAGTGTACGCATCCTATCAAAAAGTGATTGCTAACAAATCTTTAGATCGTTTTTGAATGCACTAGTTTCATCTTTTGATTTTTCAACGAATTCAAAAAGTTGTTATGACAATAATGTAGGGTGTTCAAAAAGCAACGTTTTTCTCCACTTGACTTTTTTTCATATCGTGCTTTTTTTGGCTTAAAATGTTCATTTTCGTTTGTTTTTTGAAATTTTGTAAATCCTATAACTTCAGTAATTTTTTTTTATCAAAAAAAGTCCTTGGGAAAAACTGTTTGCCTTTTTGAGTACTACGAACATCCGTACATAGAATTTGTAAATTTGAAAAAAGTAGTCTCAAACATTTTGAAAAAGCGCTCACTCTTTGAATTTTCATCCAAAATGGCTGGCTAACGAACTTGACCTTCAGTTTAGCACACTTGAAGAGTATACCAAAGCCCAATCCAATCTGTCAATTTTTTCGAAAGTTATCGTGCTAACAAAATAAAAATCTACATACATACACACAGCCAGACACATTCGCGAAAACCTGTTTTTTGCGTTCAGAATATCTCAAAACGTCGACATTTGACAAAAACGGAGGGGTCAAATTTTACATCTAACACCTTCTCTGATGAGAATGTAATAGTATAGGTAACTCGTGCGGAGCCACCGATTGCCCGCACTCGTTGCTCAATATACTATTTCTACGCACAATTCTGACATCGAACAAGCATTCTCGGGTGTCTCTGCAGATCCCACAACCAACGACTTGACGATGGTGAACCTAAATTTCGCGAAACGGAGCAAAAAGTGGAGAAAATTGACAGGCTGTGACAATAGCGCTGCGAACGACACGCTTACGACGTCAGTGCCGTAACTATCAAAAAAAGGTTGAATTCGGATGTAACCAACACCCTTAAAGAGTCCACGAACAAGGTTGCAAACTTTGAAAGCGATTCTCTGAAATGGCTTCTTCATTTGCTACATTTTAAAATTGATTCAATTTATTATTTCACTTAATGCCATTATTCCTTTTGTCAGCACATTGGAGATGAAAAAAAAGTTATGAAGTTTCTTCGAACAAGCCAGGATTTAAAAAGCAGTGCTTGTTGAATCCCATGGTAGTGACAGTCAATGTTTGGCATCCGTCGGCGCCTGTCCTTAGGGTCTTCAAGCCAGCATCGACCTTTTAAACGAAAAATATATGATTAATATTGAGGCCGTTCAAGTATTACGTTAGCATAATTTTCCCTATTCTTGATCCCCCCCCCCCATTGTAAGCATATTTTTACATTACGTATATACAACAATCAGCATCTATTTAGACCCCCTCCCCCCAAAATGCTTACGTAATACTTGAATATCCCCTATATAAATTCTAACTCTCAGCTTTATTTTATTGTGTTTTTGCACTAATAGCCAAAATTTTTTATACACTTGTCAGAAAGAAAAAAGCTGATTATCTAAAGCCTTGTAACTTTGAAAAATGCAAAGTGAAACTTAGACTGATTTTTAATATGGGTTAGTTGCATGAATGTTAGATAATATATTTTTTAAATAATGCACACAATTCTAAAAATTGTAGTATATTTAAAAAACAACTTAAATACTTCATTTCTGTGATAAAAACGGCATATATGCATTTTTCCATATTTGTATTTAGATCTAGATCTCACCAGCTTGACCAGACGAGTAGCAGATGGGAATCTAGTGAGATCTAGGGGTCCATATCATCTCACATGCGGCGAGTCTCTCTGCGGCAAGTCATACCTGCGGCATCTCTACCTAGCGGCATCTCTCACCAGTGGAAAGGGAACCAATATTATTTCTGTGGCTAGTCACAGGGGTGCCTTCCCGCCCCCACGAGACGTTGGAAAAGGGGTAGGGGTTTGACCAACATTATTTCTTTGGCCAGTCACAGGGGTGCGGTGAGAAATGCCGCAAAAATGTCAATTTTACTGCGAAAAATGCCGCGCGGGAGAGAAGCTGCTAGATAGAGATGCCGCAGTTGTGACATGCCGCAGAGAGACTTGCCGCATATGAGATGATATGTCCCCAGATCCAGGGGTTGTATGGAAAAATGAAAATATAGATATGCATACTTCCCAACAAAATATTGAAAATAAGAATCGAAAACCTTGTTCAAAACAACTCCGTGGCCACGTCACATCCGAAAAACAGCGTGTTCAACCTAATCAGGTTGGATTTTTTGAAGCACTCATTGGCTGACCACTATGTTCGGAGCGGCATATGAGCCACTTAGCAATGCCTCTTTCCTTCGCGAAAAATTCAGAAAGGATAGATTTTAGAGATAAAAAACTGTTTAAATTTATCATAAAAACCTTTCCTTAGGTAATTAAATTCAGTTTTTAGTGCTCCTTTCATTTTACACGGAAAAACAAAAAAAAACTGGGACCTGGAATTAGTCATCTCGGATTTACTAATTCCTAGAACTGATGGCCCCGCAGTTTCGTAGTGACAGAGGAACTCGCAGCAGCGTAGCGACAAAGGGGGCAGTACCCTCAGCGCGACTCTGCTGGAAAATCCTGTACGGGATCCCGTAACTATTCCTGTACATGTGTCTTTGTTAGAACTAGGACCAGATCTAGTACAAGAAACGGAGACTTGCATGTTGGTGGCGGAAGTGAGAACGTGTTTAGTGACAGTTGGTGAGAGGATTTTACGGAATTTGTGTGGAAGGTGTGAGTGGAGTGTGAGAGGGGAAGCCGAGGAGGTGAGTAGGGTTGTGTGGGGTGAATTGGGGAGATAAAAAGTAGGTTTCAGCGTGGGTGTTAGGTGAGATTTAGTTAAATAGGGAAAGTGAGGTTAGGTTGGCAAGTAATCGGGGGAGTTCGTGGTCAGGAGTCGTGGGCTATCGAGGGGTCAAGGGTGGTTCTCGCAGAATTAGGGGATGTTGAGGGAGAGAAAGGGGTGTCTGCAGGGACAGTGAGAAATTGAAGAAAAAGAAAAAAAAGGGAAATAATAGGAAAATTTTTTTTCTGCAGAGACATCTGTCGGTTGCGGAAGGTACTGCATGGAGAGGTCCCAGTTACCGGCGGCAGAGTGGGAGGTGGGCAGCGAGAGTACTGGCAGTGCTGGTAGTGAAACTGACGAGGAGGGAATTTTCCACAAGCCACGACGGCCAACAGCGCGTGGCCCGGTGTCGTGCGGTGCGTCGGGGAGAGGGAGAAAGCGGAACGGTGGGAAAGAAGGAAGCGAGAAGGTAAGGGAGAGAGAGACTAGAGCAAGTGACGAGGAGGATCTCTTGAAGAGGAAGAGAGACAGCCAAGAATTCCGGAGAAAAGCGAGGTCGAGAGCCCGTTTAAAAAAAGCGGGATAACAATTAGGTCACCCCCCCAAATGGAGGGGAAGTTGGAAAAGGAGGCTCTCGGGAAGCTGTTAGGCGAGATCAGGGGGCTGATGGAGGACGTAAGGGGGACCAAGGAGTAGATGGAAGGCATGAGGGAGGACTTGAGAATCAGAGATGAGAAATTGGAAAATGAAGCAAAAGAGCTGAGGGAGAGAGAGTAGATGGGTTAGAGAGGGAAAGAAAAGAAGTTAAAATAAAACAGATGGAAAAGGAGATTAGGGTGTGGAAAGAAAGGACTGAAAAAAGGCTTGAGAAGGTGGAGAGCAGGACGGAAATGGAAATAGGAGACGCGGGTAGCGGGGGAAGAAGGGGAAGCGTGAAAGTGCTGCTACAGAGCATAGGGTGGGATAAAGGCAGGTTAGGGAAAGTTAAGTTGGAGGGGAGAAAGGAGAAAGAAGTGGCGGTTGTGAAGTTGGAGAGCTGGGAAGAAAAATTGGGGGTAATGCGAAATAAAAATAGGATAAAGGATAAGGAAGTTTTCATCGATCACTATTTGACAAGAAAGGAAAGGGATGTACAGAGAATGCTGTACGACAGGGCTAGGAGGGAGAGGGGTGAAGGGAGATCGGTGAAGGTAGGATATCGGAAAATAAAAATAGATGAGAAAATGTCGGTATGGGACGAGGAGAAAGAGGTGTTGAAGGAAGTGCAGGGGAATGTGTTTCGTAGGAAGTAGGGGGGGGGGGGTAATGCAGGTTAGAGGAGTTGTGAAGGTGCTTTACTGGGACGTAGCAGAGGTAAAGAAGAAGGATGAGGAGTTCTGGAGGTATATCCAGGAATTTGATGTGGTGGGGCTGGTAGAGACGTGGGTGGAAAGAAAGGAATGGGATAGAATAGAGCCAAAGCTGCCAAGGGGGTCTTTGTGGAGACTCCAGGAGGCAGTCAGAGTGAAGAAGAAAGGCAGGGCTAGTGGGGGAATTGTAACGGGGGTTAGAGATGGATTAGAGGAAGAAGCTCACGGAGAGGAAGAAGGGGAGGGAGTGGAAATGAGGGAAATAAAGATAGGAGGGGTAACGGGTAAGTTTGTGACAGTGTACAATAAGGATGGGATGGAAAGAATTAAAGAAAGGGTGGAAGACCTGTTAGGTGAAAGAGAGGAGGGTATGGTGGTACTGGGTGGGGACTTTAACGCGAGGATGTGGAGGGAAGGGGGCCTTTACAGGGAAGGGGAGAGCTTCGAAAGGAATTCGAAGGATAAGTTAATAAATAAGGAGGGGGAGATTCTAAGGGACTGGATGGAGGATAGAGGCTGGGCGGTGGCAAATGGTATGGCAACTGGGGACGAAGGGGGAGAATACACAAATGTAGGTAAGGTGGGGGTATCGGTGATAGACTATGTAGTCATGAATATGCAAGGGCGGGAGGAGATGGAGAGATTCGCAGTAGAAGGGAGGGTATAATCAGACCATCAGCCATTAGGGTTGTGGATAAGGGGTGAGAGCGGCGGAAGGCAAGGTGGGGAAGAAGTATTGACGGGGGAGAGGGTTAGCTGGACGAGGGAGGCGATAGAGAAGTATAAGGAGCAGTTAGGGATGGTACGCTTCGAAGGGGAGACGGTGGAAGAGATATGGGAGGATTTAAAAGAGAAAGTGAAAGGGTGCGTGCAAAAGAAGGTATTCAAATAGAAGAAGAAAGGAATGGTGAAGCCGTGGTAGGATAGGGAATGTAAAAAGATGAAAAGGAAGGTGAAGAGGAAGTATAAGAAGTGGAAAGAGGGTACTGCGAAAAAGGAGGAGTACGTAGAAATGAGGAAGGGGTTTAGATTGATGTGTAAGAAGAAAGAACAGGAAAAGGAGAAAGAGCTGGAGGGGGAGTTAGGGAATGTTAAGACAGAGGGGGACGTCTGGAAAATAATAAATAGGTTTAGGAAGCGTAGAGTAGGGATAAGCGAAAATATAGGGAGTGAGGAGTGGAGGGAGTTTTTTAAAGAATCATTTCAGGGCTCGGATTCAAGGAAGAGAGATGATGGGAGTAGAAGAACGGGGGAGGCAGAGATGTAGGAGTTGAATGACGAGGAGATAGAGAAACAGATAAGGAAGTTAAGAAGGTCAAAATCAGCAGGGCTGGATGGAGTAGAGAACGAAGCATGGCTGTTTAGTACACAAGAGGTTAGGGAGAGGCTGAAGGAGGTAGTGAAGAAAGTATGGAGGGGGGAGGGATTCCCACGAGGGTGGAGAGAAGGGTTAATAGTGCCTCTGTATAAGAAAGGAGATAAGGATAGGCAGGAAAATTATAGAGGGATTACGCTAATGAATACGGCGTATAAAGTATACGCGATGGTGGTGGCGGAGAGGCTGTGGAAGGATGTCGAGGGGAAAGGAATATTGCCGAAGACGCAGGCGGGCTTTAGGGCAGGTAGGAGTACTATCGACAATATCTACGTTCTGCAGCACGTGGTGGATAGAGAATTAGCGAAGAAGGGGTCGAGAGTGTACGCGTTTTTTGTGGATCTGAAAGGCGCGTTTCCGTCGGTGGATAGGGGAAGGTTGTGGGAGGCGATGGAGGATAGGGGAGTGGAGAGAGGCCTGATCGAGAGGGTAAGGGAGATATATGAAGAGACCAAAGATAAGGTAAGAGGAGGGCAGGGGATTTCGAAGGGATTCTGGATGGATAGGGGGTTAAGACAAGGGTGTCCGCTTAGCCCAACGCTTTTTGCGATTTTAATTGCGGATATGGAAAGTAAGCTGGAGGCCGGAGTGGTAGGAGGAGTCAGGATAGGAGGGGTTAGAATTTGGTCACTAGCGTATGCAGATGAAATAGTGTTGTTGACAAAAAGCGAGGAGGCCTTAAAGGAAATGATGAAGAGGTTGAGAAGATACCTGGATAAGAACAGGTTAAACTGAATGCGGAAAAGGCCAAGGTTATGGTGTTCTTATGGCTGGGCTTCTTGTTTCGGAGGAATGGCGGAGCGGATGGCCACATAAAAGAGAGAGTGAGGAGGGCAAATGTGGTGATGAGGCAGGTGTGGGGGTTGGGAAAGAAGTTATTCGCAGATGATTTTGGAAGGAGAACGAAATTGTTTGACTCACTAGTGATGAGTGTGCTATTGTATGGAGTAGAGGTGTGGGGGTGGGAGGAAAGCGAAGAGGTAAATAGGACACAGGAGAGGTATGTAAAGTGGACACTGGAGCTGGCAAGGAAAACGCCTAATTATATTGTCAGGAGGGAGACGGGGAGAACGAGCGTAGGGATTCTAGCGGGGAGTCGGGCGTGTAAATAAGGAGAAATTTTTGGAAGAGGGGGGAAGTAAGCTGGTTAGGGAGTGTTGGTGGGAAGAAGGAGAACAGGCGAGGGGGTGGGAAGATGGAGGTTGAAAGAGAAAGGTATTTTAGAACGAATGGACTGCAGATGGATGAAGTGAGAAGGATGCATGAGGAAGGAAGGAAAGTATATGAGTTGGTTAAGAAAAACGGCATGGAGAAAGAGAAGACAGCAGGGGAAGAGAGAATAAGAGAGACAAGGTTTAAGGGGAACTATGTGTGGATTATGCCAAGGGCGATAGCGCAATATTTGTGTGAGAAAGGAGAGAAAGGAAGTAAGGAGCTTATAGCGAGGATGAGATGTGGGTGCATGGAGGGTTTTAATAGGTTCTGGCTCGCTAGGGAAAAGAGGATGTGTGAACTATGTGGGAAGGGCGAGGCAAGAAGGGAGCACTGGCTCGAGGAGTGCGTAGAGGTGGAAAGGAGTGGGATAAGCATGGAGGTATTGATGCATGATATGGGAGAAAAAAGGGCAGTAGCATGGGTGAATGGAGTCTTGGGTAAGATGGAGAAGAAGAGAAGGAAGGAGGAAGAGGAATGGAGAAGGAAAGATTGTAAATAGAGGAGGAAGTAAATACAAGTAAATGTAAATATTGTAAATAGTAGATAAGTAATAGGTATAAGCCGCGTAGGCAGAGTTTGGTAATGCGAGGCAAAGCGAGAAAGTAGGGACATGCGTGGGAGGCGAAACGAGGAAGGCAAGACGATAAGAGGGAGCGGCGTTAGAGATAAGATGTGGAAGGATGTTAGTTTTAAGGGTTAGTTTTAAGAAAATTCTGTAAAAAAATGGAAGTGTAAGCAAGTCAATTTTTTAAGGCCAGCAGGCTGAAAAATAAACGTTCATCTATCTAGTACAATAAACGTTGCAGGGTCAGCATAAGAAATTGAGACACGAACCTATAAAGGCACATGCAGGGGACGAGGGAACCCTTACGGGAACGTGTATACATAAGAACTCCAATATAAGGCCGACCGATTTATTTCTTCGTAGAACTGCTGGCCCACGCAGTTTCTCAGCACACAAGCAGTATCAACAATGTGTCGCCACCACGCACCATTCGTCCAATGACGAATTTAGTGCCACAGCCACTGCGAGGCAACCCCCGAAACTGGCCTCATATTGGAGTTCTTGTGTACGTACTTAGTGGCAACGCATGAACATGTAGGGGATGCTGTAAATAATCTAGCACGGTTTCCTCCCTAACGGCAAATTTCAAAATCATAAATTTAATGATGTGAAGGAACATAGATACATTGATTAAATACATTGCCTCTCTTTATACCCTTGCAGATTCAATTCACTAGCGAGAGAGCTAGGCCGTCGCGCACCATCGTGGATTAGTTTCACTAGGGTTCCTGTACAGGATTCCGTACGAAGTCCTCTACAGAATCCTGTACAGGAACCCTAATGGGACTGATCTGTCAGGGTGCTCTAGAGCTTAGCTCTCTCGCTAGTGATTTGGATCTTCCAGGCTATAAAAAAGGCAAGGTATTACAGATAATTAACCATGTTCCTTCACATCATCAAATTAATGACAATAAAATTGTGTCGGTACGGAGGAAACCGTGCTAGATTCTTTACAGGATCCCCTACACGTTCATTCGTGGCCACTTAGGACTTGTACACGTTCCCGTAAGGGTTCCCTCGTCCCTTGCATGTTCGTGAACAGTTTCGTGTTTTAGTTTCTTATACTGAACCTGTAACGGTTCTTGTACGAGATCTGGCCATAGTTCTGGCAAAGGAACACGTACAGGAACAGTTACAGGATCTCGTACAAGGTTTTCCAGCAGGGGAGATCATGGTCAGCTGTTAGCATGCGTCAGTTCACTTTTAGTGGTTTTGGCGTGGCGTTTCGGTTCGAGTTACTGAAAACTATGTGCGAAAATGTCGAAGGAAAAGAAGCGGTAGCGTTTAACGTTAAGTTATTTGAACTTGAAATGCTTCAAATATAAATTCAATCACATATAAATTACTTGAATAAATTTGATTTTCGAACTCAAACTTGGACTTTTCTCTGAAATTTATATGTATTGACGATATTGTAGTTTTTCTTCAAGTTTAAATTATTATATTTATTTGACTAAAAATGGACAAAATTAAACAAATATATTTTAGTAGGGAGAAAAATCCAACAGAAATGGTTCATATTGCCCTGACTGTTTACGTTTGGAGGCCCTGGAAATACCATGAAGGCCAATTGCAAATCATGTCCGAAACCGTAATTCAATCCAGGTTCCAGTGTATCATTTATTGACTTTGTTCATCTACTTTTAAGGCCATTTGAGGGTAAAGTTTGAATAAAACTACTTCGAAATTTTTTTCGACAACTTTTTGATAACTTGCGTCATCAAATACTCACAACTTCGTCAAAAAAAATGTTATCAAATCGTAAAAATACGTGTCGTCTCATTTGCTCTAAAAAAACAACGTATTCTATCGGCCACAGATTCTGTGACTGCACTTGAAACAAGTAAAAATAATTCAGTCTGCCGTTTTTGAATATCGTGCGCATAACAAGTGTATAAAAAACAAAGTTCCATTATTAAACTAATAAAATGTTAATAAGCATTGATTTACACGTTTTTTGTTTGTTTAATTTTTTCTAAGTTTGACCTCAGTTTCCCCAAGATATAAATAAAATTAAGGACTTTAACAACAATTAATTATTTATTATAAAAATAACACTTACTTTAGCAAAAAGATCTTGTAGATTTTTTTCATAGGCTTCTTTCATAAAAACTTCACAGAGGACCTGAATGCACCAGGTACCATTAATAGTATCACGATAGGCGTAATAGCCTGGTAGTGTGGCATGGGCTATTATAATATCCGAGAAATTTCTATCCAACTGGACCTGCAGCTTTGTGTCTTCGTCGTCGAAATTAGGCTGAACCGTTACCACGCCATCAGTCGCATGTCTTGATACAGCCACCTGATTCGTTGCACCTCTATATACACAAAATAATGGCAGCTATTATTTATTCATAATTTATTTTCTAAGTAACCTACGTCATATTAGAAATTGTATATGTATATACAAGAATGTTTTGACATTTTATTTGAAAAATGAAGCAAACTTTACCTGCACATTTGAAAAATAAATACTTTCGGTTTTCCCGCTAGTTTTGGACAGTTAGCTGTCGTAAAATATTCTACAATTTCTGAGCAAAATATTTTCTCGTAAGACTGACTGCCCGCTTGAAAGTCAGTTCCTAAGACCTCACCGTCTGCACCCTTGCCAGCTTCTCGGCCGTGACTAGAAATTATCACAAAGCAGGAATCTACTTTGTGAAAGTCATTACGGGCAGAAAATGCTTTTATTTCATTCCTCATTTCCTATAGAAGTAAAATATTTGATAGTATTACATTATAAATACATTTTTTATTGTGAGTTCAATCAGTTAAATTCAAGAAATTTATACAGAAAGGGTATTTTGCAGGCTCTTAGGGCATTTTTGTTCAGGCTACAATAGAATAACCTAGCGTTTTGTCATAGATATACATAATAGATGGCTCAAAAGTGAAAAACATAACCAAGATTCTGAAAGGAAATCCTATTTAGTTAGGATTATATCGATCTACATTCTACATGCCCTACGTGTGAACAGTTATACATACATACGTATGAAAGTAATTACTTACAGCTCCAGTTAAGTTCCGTTTGAGGGTAACTTGGAAGCCCATGTCTTCAAAGAGCTTTTGTAAATTAGCTGCGTCATGCTCAGCTCCAGTTCTTACGTTTAATGTAACGTAATCTATGTTACAAATAATTAAAAGGAATCCACGGGGCTTGCTTCTCATAACGTATCTTTCTAACTCATTCTTTCCAGATACTGGACCGTCCAAGAATTTTGTAGCCTTTCTCACCTTTATCTTGAGAGGTATTTCCGTGTGTAGCATTCGGTTAAAATAGGGACTATCAATACAATTTTATTATTATTATTAAATGAGTTTTCAAGTATACAATTTCTGAGAAAAATATATATGACACAAATTTGTATCGAGGAAAATCTATCGATATAATATCAATAAAATAACATACATATGAGGTATTTCATGTCAAAGATTTTCGAGTAAATAAAGAAATTAAATTAAAAACCACCTTTAAACAAATCATTTGTGTGCCATTTTTTGTTTGTTTATTGTACCGAAGTGTCCAGTCGTTCAGCTTTTCCGACGAATAACTCAGGAGGGACAGACCGAAACCCCTACCCTTTTTCCAGCTCCGCCAATCAAGTTTTTCACATTTAATGACAAATTATCTTCATATCATTTACAAAAAGCTAGAAGGCCGAATTGGAAAAATAGTAATTTTTCGTTTCATTTGTTTATTTACTTGAACATAAAAAAGGCCTTATTTTCCTTGGGGTCTCTTTAAGGTATTATCAGAGTAAATTCAGACAAACAGCTATATACATATGAAGAACACACACAAACCAATTGAAGACGCTGAAACTTCACGTTGATCAACTGACAGCTATCGGACATCGATGTTCTTTCATACTTTCAGGGCTCTCCTTCATAAACGAAAAGGCACACATTTTTAAAATTATCACAGAAACAGCTGTATCTGCGGTCCTGGCCGATGAGCTAGCTACCTGCTAGGATGTGAATTAGCATATCTTCAGAAATAGTCAGACTCGTCAGGAATGGTCAAGATGTTCAGGAATCGTGAGAACTTCTGACCATTTGTGACGATTCCTGACTCTTTTTTTAGGAGGCAGTACTTTTCTGAATACTTTTGGGTATCCCAAGTCGACCATGAAATAGGACATTTTTAATCCCTTTCAAATTTGCACATTTCGCTGTTATTATTTACTGTTTGTTGAATAAGTGAGCGTTCACATATGGTGTCACGCGGTAGTTCAAGCCCCCCCCCCCTCCGTACCCTTTGTCAAGCTCTGTCACGAATTGACGAGACCCCGACCTATAATATTAAGTCACGTTCTTTCGACCCCCAATTTTTTTTACAATTTTCACAATATGGGAATCAAACGTTACATGAAGATAATCCAAAATATATAAACCTGATTATTAAAACTTTTTTATTCTTGTCCAGGAACATTTCAAACATTTATAAAAAATCAATTAAAAAAAAACATTCCAAAAAGTTGACGTTTGTGCCTTGTGCTCATAGTAATATATATATTATCTTTTATATATTTTTTACTTAACAGTTTTCAGATCGCATCCTTTAAATGTCTTCTGTAGTTCAAGGGATGCAGGTAAAAATGTTTAATTTATATTTAATTTTTCTGTTCATCAACTAGGAGATATATGGACTCAATATTTTGCAGTTTGCGAATAAAAACAAGAAAACCCTCCGTGACATCACGCGCAGAATGAGTCCCCCCCCCCACCCATGTCATGATTTGTCACACTTGACAAGAATCCCCCTGCCCCCGCCCCGGGACATAAGTGAACGCTCCCTAATAATGAGGTTAAAAGCATTTAGAAACACAGTATTAGTCATTTTACGTTGTCAAGATTCATTGCTAATTCAAAACTAATTTTTTTAATTTGTTTATCATGATTTTTTTTTATCACATTTGAATAAAGCGATAGTTTTGTGATGAAGTTATGTATTGCTATGCACAGTCCTACTAGATTTTGCAACTTTTATGCTTTTGAAGCGACTTCTAATGCGTTAAACGAAAATGGTGTATTATAATTTATTTCAGAGGTTACGTTTGACAGCTCCGATCGGCTTTGAAAGAATTTGGAATCTATATATTTTCGCTGCCTACTCCGGGATTAAAAAAAGGACAGAAACGGCATTCCTAGGTATTGAAATTTCTAATACCTTTGAATGCAAGCCGTTTTAACCGGTGTCTTGGCATGTTGTATTGATGTATGTATGTCGCAAGCATATCGCTAACTCTTTTCCGAGTCTTCAGAAAGTCGACTATAGTTACCCCGAAGCAATTTTCCCTTCTACATGAGCCCCTTCCCTGTGAGGTAACTAGCCTCTTTTGAGGGGACTTATAGTTTAAGGTGGTTTTCGAACCACCAAACACCCACCCTAGCGGAAGAAACGGAAAGGTTCGGAAAGACCGCGTCGGAAAGATTCGGAACGGGTTCGGAAAGAGGTTCCGATCCTTTCCGAATTGTATGGGACCTTTGCTTCCGATTTCTTTCCGAACGTCGAGCTGTCCCATGAACCTTTCCGAGTCTTTCCGAATGTCCCACTCTCCGACTTCTTTCCGATCATTTCCGAGTGTCGCCGAATGTTTCCGATTTCTTTCCGAATGACTCCCCACTTTACTTTTTCCGAATGTATCCAATTTCTTGCCGAATCGAATTAAAAATATATATATATATATTGATTCCTGTTGAATTCAGCGAAGACGATTCCTAAAAACCTAGAAATAGAGAAATTTCATAACTCAGAAAGCCTTTTTGACTTTCGTGCGTTACGTACATTATTGCTGCACATTATCACATCTAAACTTTCCAAATTTCGAATATTCCATTTACCCATCTCTAATTTGTAATTACTATAATAAGTCATTTATAAAATTCCTTTTTTGTATGGTACACATAATACCCTATGAAATATAAATTGCACTGAGCTGGACTGAATGATGAAAAGCCATAAGAAGCGTCACTTTTATCGATTTCCATATTCACAATAAAAAACAAGGTTTACTGAAAAAGTAACTGAGCCCGCAGTAACGTTTTACTGCAAACACTGGAAAGCACTATGAGAAAATAGGAATATCCTAAAT
Source organism: Andricus curvator (assembly GCA_932195095.1). NCBI lineage: Eukaryota > Metazoa > Arthropoda > Insecta > Hymenoptera > Cynipidae > Andricus > Andricus curvator. The sequence goes on from CAKNYM010049454.1 coordinate 102,894, forward strand.
TGGTTGTGATTTCAATCAAGAATCTTCGGGAAAGCTCTGACAGCATCTTCTTCAGCATATTCTTGAAAGTCGTATATTTCGATATCTTCATGGTTCAACAAAAAAATGTAAATTTTATTATTTATCACTACCTAAAAGCGAAAAATCGTCTCTCATACTGTGACCACGAAGTAGTATAAGGAGACCTCACTCCCATGCGGCCTTTGGAAAATTTGGACGCATAGATTCGGATTTAGTTAGTTTGCATATATAGAGGGTCCAGAGACAGTGTGGCAACCTAGCCGGATGCCGCCATTTTGAGAAGGGATGCCACCATTTTACGTTGAGGTTTTCTATAGTGTAGTATATCTAAATATACCAAAATATCTATAAGAAAATTGAGCCAATCAGCAAGAATGACACTAGGTTGTCACACTGTCTCTGGACCCTCTGTAAGTTTGCATCGTAAGCCGGGGTAAACAAACAACATACATACTTGTCGTTTCGTCGATCCTCTCGTGAAAGTAAATGGTTGCGCATCCACACGCTATGTTGGTAAAAATCAAAAAGAAAAAGGAGACAGGCTGGAGAAACGTCACTTATTTTGCCCTAGCACAGTCAGTATATATAATTATATTATGGATCTGTATTTTATTTTCTTTATTATTCTTGTAATTATTACATTCTCATCAGAGAAGGTATTAGATTTGTGTAAAATTTTCTCCCCCCCCCCCTTGTTTTTGTCAAATGCCACGTTTTGCGACCCTCCCCAGATAGCAAAATGCCCGTCGAATGCAAGCGATCTGCCGGCCCGCGGACCGATCGATCGGACCGACGTGCCGGCAGATATGCACCCTAATGTGCACACCATTGATGTCTACATGCCAGCCCGACAGGCGGGAGCGACGCGGTCCGGCGAACTGCATGACCGACGGTCCGGTAAAATGCTGGCTGAGTGTGCGAGCTTCCCTCTACGGTGCGAGTAGATTAAAATTTAAAAAATCTTTTTTTATGCGAATAAAATAAAATTTTCTTCCTCCAAATAGCACGAAAGGTAATGACGAAATTCTGCGTATAATAAGTCCAAGTTGAAAGAAAAATTAAAAATGTTATTTTTATAATAAGATATATCTTTTTATAATATTGACATTTTTCTTCGAACTTGGACTTTATTATACGCAGAATTTCATTACCTTTCGTGCTATTTGGAGGAAGACATTTTATTTTATTAACATTAAGAGTTTTCGCGTTAGAAAGGGTGGTTAGGTTGGCCTCGGTACTTTATTATATTCCCGATCTATAATTTTTCAAGGTTGCATATACTAACCCACTTTTTATTCAACACACAGCAAGCAAGGGAAACCAAAAACAGCAGTCCGCGTTTTTGTGCAAAAAGGAAACGTCGATCCTTTTATTTATCCGGAAGGACTCACGTCACGCTAAATCCGACGGAAAAATCGCAGGTGAACGCCACCCGAGATGATACACACGGCAAGAACAGCTGATCCAAAACGCGCATGCGCGTTTTCGATCTGAATCTACTCGCACTATCAGCCTGCAGCGGTCCTGCAAGTCGCAGGCCCGTCGTTCCTCGCCGTTTGCAAGACCGACGGGCGTCTAATCTGCCGGATCGTTGTCCGCCCTTCGGTCGCATTCCGACTCGACCGGCCTGTCGCGTGCATTTAGCAGGCACGCTGGTCTCCAGCCCGTCGGGCCGATCACGTGCCGGCACGTATTGCTATCTGGGTCTAAACCCGAAACACAGATTTTTACGAATGTGTATACCTGTATGTATTTTAATTTATTCAGGGGAACTTATTATTTAATTTGGTAGTACATGATAAGAAAAACTTATAATAAAATATTTATATATATTCGTTTTAAAATAATTTGAAAAAAAAAAAATTTTAATATTAAAAATAATATTTTATTTACCGCAGTAGGCTCTACGAGCGGTGCAAACTAACTAAATCTACAGAGGTTCCAGAGACAGTGTGGCAACCTAGTGTCTGTCATTCTTGCTGATTGACTCGTTTTCAGCCGAAAATGCACGAGCACGAACCCGAGGCTCGTGCCGAGCTCGCCCGACTTCACGATTCGGTTTCGTTGGCTATTCGGAGGTTTGGGTTGATTTTTGTTTTCAAACATTCGCACCTAAAGGAAAGACTTCAAAGACATATAATGAAGTCTTGAAACATTTAATGATTATGTCTTTCAGGAATTCTTATGGAATGTTTTAGACTATCTGATTTTACAGGAAACACATTATAAGAAACTGAAGGTTTATAAAGTTCAAATATATTCAATATTGTATATGGGATTTTAAGATTATGTTAATAATATCTATCACTTTCAAGTGGTTTCATTTTTTATTATTTATGTTTTATTTTTCAATCGATTTTAAATATTGTGAAGTTAAAATGATAATAAATCATTATTATTTTTAATTTATTAAATTAATCAACATTTTTACTGTATACTTAACTCTGATAATTACCTTTATTTTCATGTTATTTTAGGCTATAATCACAAGTTTAGGGATTTTAAGAGAAAAAGCCGAAAAATTATTAACTTGACCTCATATGCTTTCTTAATGTATAAAAACTTTATAAAACCTTCAATGTCTTAAAATATTTATGTCAACATTACAAAATTTAGTTTTTACAATTTTATTTTAATTGTGAAATAATTGTAATTTAACATTAATTGTGAATAGTTCTAAAATAAATTTAACAAAATTTATTTTATAAAGAAATATCGCATGACTTTTAAAGGACAAAACAATTTTAAAGGTAAGTTTTTGTAGTATTTTAATAACTAATGAACATATTTTCAGAATATTTTTCCCTGATTCTGCCCTGATAGCGCCAAACATGGTACAAAAAACCGTCGTGAAATTTCAAATAAAAACTGTACTCTGTATAAATTAATTTAAAAAATTAAAAATATTAATACCTTTTATAAACTATTCCTAAATTTTATTTCAATATGATACACATTGATTTTTATTTAAAAAATTCTTGTAAATAGTTGGACATTTTTTAAATTTCACGACATTTTTGTACCATGTTTGACCTTAGAGAATAGATTTCAGGAATTAAATTATAAAAATATCTCAATTAGTTAGTGTTTGGTTGATAATTATATTTTTTGTTGAAATTTTTATTGGACAAATCTGAAATATTGAAAAATTTTGTGGAATTTTGTCAAGAATCCTATATGAAAATTATATTTATATAAACTTAAAATGAGCAAAAAAAAAGTTTAGGAATAAATAGTTATTCGAAATTTTTATTCTGTATACAAAACTATTTTTCGCCTTAAATTATAATTTTGTTGAAATTTTTCTTTTTTCTTCATTAATACATTTTTTGATTCGAAAATTTATTTATTTGGTTCATTAAAATAGCAATTATTACATTTTTCGTTGGAAATTGAGCTTTTTTGGTGGAAAATTAATCTTTTTTGGTTTAAAATTCAACTGTTTAGTTAAAACTTATATTTTTTGTTCAAATTTTGATTCACATACAGAAATATTCAAAAATCTTTGAACATTTTCTTAAGAATCTTAGGAAAAGTATATCTATACCTATAAACTTAAAAATAAATAACTTAAAGAATAAATAGTTATTCGAAATTTTTATTTTGCATTAAAAATTATTTTTTGGCTCTAATTATAATTTGGTTGTAATTTTCCTTTTTTCTTCACTAAAAATCGTTTTTAAAAATCGTTTGTTTATAACGGACATGTCTTTTGACCCACATTTAGTTGTCAGGTATCGAGGAGATAGCGTCGATTATTTCGTCGCTGTTTCTACCTGCTCTAATTTTCCTTGCCTTGATAAGGGTGTTGTGTGAGCACCGAAACGTTGGTAAATATTTTGCACGCTTTCATATTGTGATTTGATAATAATAAAAATAAAAAAGACGAAAGAAATAAAAAAGAGAAGGAAGGGGATGTGGTTAGTTGCCTTCTCATTTTTCTTTCCTCTTTTTTATTTGTGTGCAAAGCAACAAATTTCTTTGTTTTTAGGAATTGCAATAGGAGCATTTTGTGGTGTTTGTCCAAATTTGATCGTTGAATTCTTGTTTCATTTTCAGGAATTCTATACATTAAATCGTTTTTACTTGAAGATATATTTATTTTGTTTAAAATTCATTTTTTAAAGTTAAATTAAACCGTTTTTTATTTAAAATAAATTTTTTTTATTGAAATAGCAATTATCATATTTTTCGTTTAGAATTAACCTTTTTTGGCTGAAAGTGAAACTATTCGGTTAAATATGTTTTTTTTTGTTCAAATTTTAATTTGAAATACAGTAAAGTCTCACATATTCCCGCGTCCTTGAAACATAGGGATTCGTTATTTTCAAGTCTGGAGGGGCCCCCATCTCTACCGCGAGTGGGCAGGTTCTTTTCATCAAGCGACGTTCATTTGCTGCCTGGCCTTGTATCGCTGCGCATGCTCTAAGCAACTTTTTCAACTGCGCATGTGTCGAAAACCGCGGTCGATTTGAAATCAATAAATACTATCAATAATAAAACTCATAAATAGACCCGACATTCCTAGCACTGCTGGCCCACGCAGTTTTTCAGCTCAAAGGGCGAGAGACGGTTGCGACTCTTGCACGAAAAACACCAGCAGCATAGGGACAAAGATACAGTTACTCACATGCGGAGATTTCGCAATATTATGTATTCCAATTGCAAATGTTTGAGACGGCCCCGATTTGTGCAGTTGATAATGTCGCGGTCTCAAATATTTCGCGGCAATGCTAGGCTAGGTCGAAATGTCAGCCGTCAGAAAGGTTAGGTTGCAGTATAGGACTGCAACTTTGCTGCAACTACTGCACACGAGTTTTTGGAGAAAATTTCTAAAGGTAAAGGTAAGTGATAAAAGTCTAAAAAGTAATATTTCTCAAGTGTAAAATCTATTTTCTCAGTCGTGTCCCATTCTTTTCTCGAGTAACGACCTTTCAGTGTCACGAAATACAAGCAACTTTCCGAAATTTAGGTTACTAATTTGACGTGCCACTAACCTGAAATTTAGGATGTTTTATTTTATTTCGTGAAACTGAAAGGTCGTGAATCGACAAAAGAATGGAACGTGACTGAGAAAATACATTCTACACTTGCGAAATATTACTATTTGTACATTTACGACTTTTACGTTTAGAATACTTTCTCGAAAAAGTCTGCATTCCCATGACGTCATCCTAAAATACTCAATTTAAACCAACGAGGGCGCTGTTTGGTCCTCCTTTTTTCATTTGTCAGCCACAGAGGCGGAGGAGAGTGTACAGGGACCGTGGTGGGGGTTGACGGAACTGCGTAAATTGAGATAACCGCATACAGGGGGCTTGAAATAAGCGGGTCTTGAAATAAGGGGGACTTGAAATAAGTGGGACTTTACTGTATCTGAAATCTTCGAAAATATTTCGGAATTTTCGTCAAGAATCCTATATGAAAATTATATTTCTATAACCTTAAAATAAGCAAACAAAAGTTAAAAAATGAATATTTATTAGAAATTTGTATTTTGTATACAAAAATATTTTTCACCTTAAATTATAATTTTGTTGAAATTTTTCTGTTTTCTTCATTAAAAAATTTGATGGTTTGAAAATTTATTTATTTGGTTGAAATTTCATTCTTTAAATGTTGATTTCTACTGTTTTTAAGTAAAAATTAGCATTTTTTCATTGAAATAGCAATTATTACATTTTTCGTTGGAAATTCAGCTTTTTTAGTTGAAAATTCAACTGTTTAGTTAAAACTTATATTTTTGTTGGAATTTTGATTGACATACAGAAATATTCAAAAATCTTTGAAAATTTTCTTAAGAATCTTAGGAAAATTATATTTGTACCTATAACCTTAAAAATAAATAACTTAAAGAATTAATAGTTATTCGAAATTTTTATTTTGTATTAAAAATTATTTTTTGCCTCTAATTATAATTTGGTTCTAATTTTGCTTGACTAAAAATCGTTTTTACTTGAAAATTTATTTATTTTGTTGAAAATTCATTTTTTTCAGTTAAATTCAACAGTTTGTTATTAAAAATAATTTTTTTTTTATTGAAATAGCAATTGTCACATTTTTCGTTGAGAATTAACCTTTTTTGCCTAAAAATTAAACTATTTGCTTGAAAATGTTTTTTTTTTTGTTCAAATTTTAATTTGAAATATCTGAAATCTTAGAAAATATTTCGAAATTTTTGTCAAGAATCTTAGAAAACTTATATTTATATTTATTTTTACAATTTTTTTAAATTGTAAAATAATTTTAATTGGAAATTAATTGGAAATAATTGTAAAATAAATTCAACGAAATTTATTTTATAAAGAAATATCCCATGATTTTAAAAAGACAAAACAATGTTGAAGGTAATTCTTTGTAGTATTTTAATAACTAATGGACATTGATTTTTATTTAAAAATTTCTGGTAAATAGTTGGTCATTCTTTAAATTTTATGACATTTTAGTACCATGTTTGACCTTAGAGAATAGATTTCAAGAATGAAATTATAAAAATATCTTCATTAGATAGTAAAATACTATGAAGACTTGCCTTTCAAATGATTTTTCCCAAACATAAATCAGATTCAAATACACTCAAAAAATAAAATTAAGGAAGGTCAGAAATTCATGCAGTCGTTTTTTAGAAAACCCCACACATTTTTTAATAATACTTATTTCCACACCACCGCGGAGGAAAAAAAATATTTTTAATAAAAAACGGTTGAATTCAACTTGAAAAAAGTGAATTTTCAACAAAATAAATAAATTTTCAAGTAAAAACGATTTTTAGTCAAGAAAAAAGGAAAATTACAACCAAATTATAAGATTATAATTATATAATAATAATATATATAATAATGATAATATAATAATAATAATATATATAATTATTATAATTATAAGATTCTTAAGAAAATTTTCAAAGATTCTTGAATATTTCTGTATGTCAATCAAAATTCCAATCAAAAATATAACTTTTAACTTAACAGTTGAATTTTCAACCAAAAAAGATGAATTTTCAACGAAAAATGAAATACAGTAGAAGTCCGATAAGTTTCTCATTTCGGCGCTGTAGGAGCGGAAAATTCCAGGAATTGCGGACTTATCGGATGCCCCCTCTAGTAGCACGATATTAGGTGCGCGCATGCGTGAGAATGATGCGCAAATCATAAGCAAAATAGCACACGTAGTGGGAGAACCCCAATTAGTGTGCGTGCCGTGCGTGTGATGACGTTTTAAGGGGAGTGTACACTTATCGGACGGCAACTTATCGGACTTCTACTGTAATTGCTATTTGAATGAACCAAGTAAATCAATTTTCAAATCAAAAAATTGTTTAATGAAGAAAAAAGAAAAATTTCAAAAAAATTATAATTTAAGGCGAAAAATAGTTTTGTATACAGAATAAAAATTTCGAATAACTATTTATTTCTAAACTTTTTTTTTGATTATTTTAAGTTTATATAAATATAATTTTCATATAGGATTCTTGACAAAATTTCACAAAATTTTTCAATATTTCAGATTTGTCAAATAAAAATTTCAACAAAAAATATAATTATCAACCAAACACTAACTAATTGAGATATTTTTATAACTTAATTCCTGAAATCTATTCTCTAAGGTCAAACATGGTACAAAAATGTAAAATTTAAAAAATGACGAACTATTTACAAGAATTTTTAAAATAAAAATCAATGTGTATCATATTCAAATGAAATTTAGGAATAGTTATAAAAGGTATTAATATTTTTCATGTTTAAAATTAATTTATACAGAGTACAGTTTTTATTTGAAATTTCACGACGGTTTTTTGTACCATGTTTGACCCTATCAGGGCAGAATCAAGGAAAAATATTCTGAAAATATGTTCATTAGTTATTTGCAATTAATTTTAAATTATAATTATTTCACAATTAAAATAAAATTGTAAAAACTAAATTTTGTAATGTTAAGATAAATATTTTAAGACATTGAAGGTTTTATAAAGTTTTTATATATTAGGAAAGCATATGAGGTTAAGTTAATAATTTTTCGGCTTTTTCTCTTAAAATCCCCAAAATTGTGATTATAGCCTAAAATATCATGAAAAGAAAGGTAATTATCAGAGGTAAGTATACAGTAAGAATGTTGATTTATTTAATAAATTAAAAATAATAATTATTTATTGTCATTTTAACTTTGCCATATTTAAAATCGATTGAAAAATAAAACATAAATAATAAAAAATGAAACCACTTGAAAGTGATAAATGTTATTAACCTAATCTTAAAATCCCATATACATTCCTGAAAAACATAATCATTAAATATTTCAAAACTTCATTACATGTATTTGAAGTCTTTCCTTGAGGTGTGAACTTTTGAAAACAAAAATCAACCCAAACCTCCTAATAGCAAACGAAACCGAATCGTGAAGTGGGGCGAGCTCGGGTTCGTGCTCGTGCATTTTCGGCTTTACACGAGGCAGGCCGACGCAACGCGTAACAGAGCCGTCTCACCGACACGCTACGTTTGCATGGGTTCCTCCCAGATGGGAAAGTGGTGGGGGCCGAAAAATCCCACGTTCTGGAGACTCTGGTTGCCACACTGTCTCTGGACCCTCTGTAGCTAAATCTGAATCCACGCGTCTAAATTTTCTGGGAGTCGGCCTCCTTATACTACTTCGTGACTGTGACACCGTCTCATTGAAAACTGATTTTCTCGAAACTGAATAACTTTTTTCGATTAAAATGTTTTCTCCGTGTTTATCAAGTTAACATCTCGGAGACGTGTTACCATTAAAAAAAAATTAAAATTATACTTTTTGTCACGGTATTAAGACGCTTTTTAGAAACCATAAAATTCTAACCTCAAAACTAAAGTTTAATTTTTTCGGAACTGAAGAAATAAATCAGTTTATTTTTTAATTGAGTATTTCATTTCTTATCACTCTCTCAGTTCGACTCGGATAGGGTAACAAAAAAGTTTCAACACGACATGATCACCTTCGGACAATATTTTATCATAACTGGAAGCTTCTCTTTAACCAAACTTCTTTCATATCGATTAAGCAATACGTCAGCTCGGAAGCAGAATTTTATTATTTTTTTAAATTGCGACTTCGATTTTATACAATGTTTTTTCGCTCCCCTCAAAAAATGCCATTTTATCAGTTACATCATTTTGCCTTTACACTCCTCATATAATGTTACTGTGAGTACAGAAAAAAACAAATTTTGGAAATAGAATGAAAATATTAATATGTGCAACATTTTTCTGTTTTTGTTTTGTTTTGTTAAGTTATTTTTATGGTTGTAGGTTGAAAAACCTTTTAAAGGGTAACTGCAAAACTTCATTTTTGCAACAGATGCATGAAAATGGCCACATTCCGTGTCCGTAAAGAGTGCGCGAAGTTCCAGATTTCTCTACTGTGAGATTAGCGTGCGGGAATGTAACATTCACCCACTGTTTTGCGTGCGGAATATTCCCGCATTGGCACCATTTACAAGCGCTTGCCTGGAGTTAGTTCGGGAACTAATATTCACATGGCATGTGGTGCCATCACGTGGCGTAGGCGGGCAACGTAACTGACCGCATATGTTTTCATGACGCTCAATCCGACCAGTATCATTTATTGTCGACTTAAGTATGAATACTAATTCGGAAAAAAAGTCGCCGGGTACATCTGCCAAAAATTCGAGCTGCAGCTAAAGCAGTTACCGAAAAACTGATGCCTCCAAAAACAGTAAAAGCAAACTGAACTCTGATTATTAAGCTCAATAATATTAGTAAACACAAAAATCGATCCCCAGTTAGAAAAGGATAATGTTACAAGGACGAGCGCTCGAAAACGCGAAAAATGATCGTCCAAACGTCCCGTGATATGCAAATTTTAAAGTTCAAAAAATTCAACTTTAAAACATATGGGCTTGTACACAATGACAAAGCGAAACTTTTTTCTATTTGAAGTTTTTTTCGGATGTATCTTTTTCATAATAAAATTGAAAACGGGAAAAATTTTTTTCCCAAATTCATTTATTTAAAAAAAAAATTCGAAGCAACTTTTCAATCCCCCTCCGCCCTTCTCAATCCGTCTATCAACCCCAAATTAAAAACCAATCTCAATACATGTCTCAACCCCAAATTCAATCCGAATGGATTCGAGGCTCCCTTATAAATCCTTCTCCATTGATTTATCAGCACCAACTTCAACCCAAACCCATACCGAATAAATTTTTCAATCCGTCTCTCCAATCCTTTTGAATATGTGGGACTTCTTGAATTCAACCAGAATGAATCCGACTGAATCTGACACCAGTCCGAATGGATAAATGTAAATCCAAAACCAATCCGAATGAATAACACACCAATCGGGAACAAATTTTCACTCCTTCTCAGTCCGATGCCCAATCCGAATGAATGCAAGACACATTCCATATCCCAAGCCAGTTTTAAGCTTTTTAATGCTCGCAAGTCCGTGCGCTCAATTCGAGTGAATCGGGAACCAATCCGAACCGAAAATTCAATTCTTTTAAATCCCTGCGTCCACATAAACTTGAATCCTAACACACCTTTTAATTCTTTTCAATCCGTGCGCCCAATCCAATGAATCCGTGGCTCATCCAAAATGTCTTTTCAATCCTTCTCAATACTTGCACGCACAACAACTTCAATCCGACTCAATCCAAATCAATCCGAACTCACCATTCAATAATCTTAAATCCGAATGAATTTATCCCCTTCTAAAAAATCTCTGAAATTTTAACAGTTTTCACGTATTTTTTAACGTTTTCCGGAAATCGGAAAATGTATCAGATTTCGTCAATATTAATACTATTTGTTATTTATTATTAATTTTTCAAGTTTTCGCATATGTCTCATCGTTTTCGAGATACTTCCAAAATTTGACTTTTTCCTTTTGAAAATCTTTTTATTGGGCTAATTTGTGGTGGCCCAGGACCAGTGCTTGTATAAAACCCTGACAATTTTGTCAGTTTCACGTATCTCACTGGTTGCGAGATCATTCAACATTTTTTAAAATAATTTTGAACAGACTTACTGGGTTTATTCATGGTGGCCGAAAGTTTTTAAGTTTTAACGTATCCTATCATTTTGAAATAACTTAAAATTTTTATTTTGGAAATCATTCTACTCGGCTGATTCTGGGCGCCCGAGGACCATTCCGGTCAGGATTACCCTAAAAATTTGGTCAGTTTTCGCGTATGACTACTTTACTCTACTGTTAGTTCTGGGTGGTTGAGCAGCTTCATCAAACCATGAAAATTTGGTCAGTTTTCACGTATCTCTTACTGTTTTCGAGATAAATAAAATTTTTTAATCCTGTTCTCAAACCCCCTTAACATTTGCTCAGTTTTCATGTACCTCTGATAGTTTTTGATATAATTCAAAAATTGTATTGTTTTGAATTTTTAAAATCTCTTTATTGGGATACTTTGAGTTGTTCGAAAAAAGCCTTTGCAGAATCCCCGAGATGTAATTAGTTTTCACGCATCTCTGACCGTTTTCGAGATAATTCAAATTTTAGATGAAAATTTTCTTTAAATCTTTTTACTGCTTTAGATCGGATTGACGGAGGACCATCCCCCTTTTGAAAATGTTCTCAGTTTTAACGTAACTCTGACCGTTTTCGAGATAATTCAATATTTAGATTTTTTTTTAATTTCGAAAATCTGTTTACTGGTTTATGTCGGGGTGGTCAAAGACCATGCCCCTTTAGAAACCCCTGAAAAGGCTGTCAGTTTTCGCGTATCTCTCACTGTTTTCATGAAAACTCAGAATTTTTATTTTATTTTTTATTTAAATAATCTTTTTATTGGAATAGTTTGAGTGGGTCGAAAACGAAACCCCTCTGTAAAATGTTTAAAATTTTGTCAGTTTTCACGTATCTGTGACCCTTTTAGAGATCATTTAAGTTTTGGATTTTTTTCGTATTTTGAACATATATTTACTGGTTTAGTTCGAGGTGGTTGAGGACGTTCCCCCTTTATAAACCCTGAAAACGTCAGTTTTCGTGTACCTGTAACCGTTTTCGAGATACCTCAGAATTTGGATTTTGTTTTAAATTTTGAAAATACTTTCTTCCCTTTACCCTATGTTGAGAGAAACTAACAATAAATTACAACTAATTCGATTTAAACACACTTATTTGTAATCCAAATTTTAAACAATTGTATTAATTCATTACAATAATTAAGCCAGAAATGTTGACTCTTTTGAAATTTGCTCCTACTTGAATTATCGAGTTCTCGGATATTTTTTACATTATCAACTTATCGAATCTTGCTTTCGATTCTCGACAGCTGATTCGCTGATTCTATTGTGACTTACATTAGATGTAAATGGCTAACTGAATTTACAAACAGGGTTTAGGGACTGAAGGAAGATTTCCGGAAATTTTTTAGATCGATTCATTAGAAATTGGCGGTAATATGAATTTAGTAAAAAAGCACGCGACGACGCCTACAATTGCATCGTGAGCAGATTCAAGCGCTTCTCAACGTTCGCCTGTACTCTCCTATAAAGGACTCGACTTTTCAATAATTAGACATTTAAAAACCGTTCAAAAACTACTAATTATTTAAGTCCAACATTTTTTCCTTTTTACCATAATTTGATAAAAAATACACTGATAAAACAAGCTCAGAAAAATAAAAAATGCCTAATGTTAAAAACTTAGATTGTTTAGCTTTTTCAACTAAAGAACTGCACCAAAATATATAATTATACAGATTTTACAAAGAAATGAAATCCATTACACATAATCTATCAACAAACAGGAGTATATACTTTGAATGTTCATGCGATAAAACGGTAAATAAAATTTGGGCTGAATTGTTAAATTTTTCATCTGAAAAACTAAACCTAAAATATATAATTATATAGATTTACAAGAAAGTAAGATCCCGGATAAGTAATCTGTTAACAACAAGTGATTATATTTGTGATATAGCATAAACAGATTTAGTAATAATAAAAGTATATAATTTTAATGTTCCTGTGATAAAACATTAAATAAAATGGTTGATAAGTTATCAAAAATTATAATAAACAATTGTAACAATGTATTTTGTACTTGTAATTGAAGAATTAACAACTGACGAAGCAAAAATGTTCCGATTTTTAGTTAAATACTAATTCAGCGGGATAAAAACAAAAGTCAAAACATATAAATCAGTTGACTTTCTATTACTTGGGAGGAAGGGGCTGGTTTTTAAATGTTTCATTACTGAAAAATCCGAGTCCTTTATAGGCGAGTACAGGCGAACATTGAGAACCGTTTGAATCTGCTCAATCTGAAATCGTAGACGGCGTCACGTGGTTTCGTACCAAATGGGATATTTCCGCTAACTTTCAATGAATCGATCTAAAGATGTCTGGAAGTTGTGTCAACTCCGAAGTTCCCTCGATACTTTCCTTCGCCGAAACTAAAAAAACGTGCTATCGAACAGTCTCATTTTATAAATGAAGATTATTACAAAATAGGCCGTTTTAATTTGTTTCACCATAGGATATCATGGTGGGACATGGGATATCATGAAAAATGACCCAAAAATCTCCCGGGATATCCGTGGCATATTCCAAGGATATTGACATTTTCGCCCCGTACGATGTCCGCACAATGTCCTATGCGGGATATATATATATATATATATATATATATATATATATATATATACAATTTTGACAATGGAATCCAATATTTCTGGAATGCATATTAATTAAAATATGTAGAATGTCTGAAAACATAAAGATTCACAAAAATCTGTTTGAGAAAAAACCGCTTTATATATATTTAACGCGAAGTATTGGTGAAATATTTCACATGTTTCGAGAGAAAAATCCAAACGTCAGAAGTGGAAAGACGAAGTTTTAATCCCTGCGTCCAAAATGAGTTCAGAAGCACCTTTAAAAGAGGCATGTCTTCGCACTTATTGCGCCAATTTTGAGCTTTGCCTTTTAACATTAAAAAAGTTACGAAATGATGGATCTACTGTTAAACATATTCGTGATGAGATTTCGCCTGAAGTGATGTGTTATAAGTGAAGATTACCAGCTTGGAGATTGTAAAAAATTTCCTGGCGCTAGTGGTATTGCGCTTCAATCTATAGGATAGTTAGAAGAGAATGGTTTGGATGATATCGTTTTCGCGATCTGGAATAAAGGTAACTTAGGACCTTTAGGTACGCCTTTTTGTTTGAATTGATACTCTCCTCAATAAAAGGGTACGTACCAGAGGTTTTCTAAGAAAAATCAAGAAGACGCAATTTTGACCCATTTTCGAGAAAAATGCATTTTTCAAAATTGCGAACGGATGGTCATCGAGCCAGTGTAACAGTATTTCGAAGCGTCGGTAGCTCCCTGGTAGAATGCTAGGCTGATAGCCGCTAGGTTGCGCGTTCAATTCTCGCTATCCGTACTCTTTTTTTTTTTTTTTTTATTTATCAAAATGCTTATTTGTTCCATTTTTGAATAAGATTTAATGAAATTATACCATTTAATGATTATTTATTCCTAATTTTCAATAAAAACTCTGTTTATCGTATTTTTATTTCATTTAGACAATTGTGCATTTTATTAAATTCTTTATTCTTCAATAGTTTCTAGTATTTAAATTTTTTAATTAAAGTAGGAACAAAATGTTTCTAATAAAAATTTCAATAATAAATACGAAATACCAGTGGATGCAGTGACTCATTTAATGGATTCCTATTTTAATTTAAAAACATGAATACTAGAAACTATTAAAGAATAAAGAGTTTTAATAAAATGCACAATTGTCTAAACGAGTGATAGTAAAAATACGATAAACAGATCTTTTATTGAAAATAAGGAATGAATAATCATTAAATGGTATAATTTTATTAAACGTTATTCAAAAATGGAATAAACAAGTATTTTGATCAATAAAAAAAAATATATAAAAAAGTACGGTTAGCGAGAATCGAACGCGGAACCTTGCCGCTATCAGCCGAACGCTCTATACCGGGGAGCTACCGATGCTTCACAACACTTTTACACCTGCTCGATGACCATCCGTTTGCAATTTTTAAAATGCATTTTTCTCGAAAATGGTTCAAAATTGCGTCGTCTTGATTTTTCTCAGAAAACCTCTGGTACGTACCTTTCATTGGGGAAAGTATCAATTCAAACAACAAAAATCGTACCTAAAGGTCCCTTTGTTAGAAAAGAGAACAACTTCTACTGTTAGTTTTTTTGAAGAGTTGGCAACCTGAACAGAAAAAGAGAACGTTCACAAATATGTCAAAAATATTCAAAGGGAAGAAAGATTGTGCCAAGAGTGATTCAACTCGTTTAACAATACAGAGGGAGGTTGAAAATTGAAAAAATTGATAAAAGATGCAATTGAATCTAATCATTAGAAAAATGATCAGATATCAATATTTACTGCCGTTTGCTACCGAGTTACAGAAACGAAAAGTTTTGCATTAGTTTATGATGATAAGAAGCATGATTCTGCACACGCTTTGTTGGCAGTGGATCGTATTTTGCAAATAGGGTCATCCACTAATTTTTTTTTATTTTTGCATATTAAAGTATATGCTCTAAAATCACTAATAATATCAGTATCGTGAGAAAAAAAACTCTTTTTCGAATTTATATTTGAAAAAGAAAAATTTGTACACTTTTCAAATTCTTATTTCTGTCGCGCCTATTCCGCCATCTTGATGTGACGTTGCACGCCTTCAAAAGCTTCTAAATGAACCGGGGAATTAACGTTTTTTCATCAAAATGAAGAAAAAAACAGTGCTACCATTGGTGTTTTGTGCCTAAATGTATGAATACCTCTGCCATAAATCCAGGAAAATTATTTATATATACCCGAAGGTGAGGAACGAAAAAAATAGTACAAAATTGTTCGGCATGACATGTGCCCTACAACTTCTTTAACATTAACAGTATATTGTTACGAAGGTCATTTCAACGTATGTAAATATTTTTATTTTGAACAGAAAAATATAAAACATGCTTTTTTTGATAACATAAAATCCGTATTTCACTAATGTTCAATGGTGTTTTATATATGGAATGCCGTGATGTACGTGAGCTCTAACCTAGAAATCAAATCGTTTATTTACGCAACAAGTATTATATAAAGTAGACATTTATTAACTTTGGAATCATGCTGCTAGTTTTAAATAAGAGAGAGTCCACTATAAAGAGCGAATATATATTTTATTCTTATATTTTATTCAGTGCAAAATTTATCCCATTTACTTTTTCGCTTTTACTCCTCGAGTCTCAGCTACATTAAAATTGGAGCACTTCGCAAAAAAATCTCTTATCATAAGTGTACTCACTTTTGGAAAATTATCAGAACTGGCTTTAACGTATCCAAGCATACTGATGCTCCATAAAAATATACCGTTTTAGCCAAAAAATGTTGAATAATTATTTGGATTGTTTTTATCAAACTGATAATGTATTTCTTCGGCTTTGAAGGCATGTGACGTCACACCACGTGTTTCAAGCCATGAGGGCGCCACATGTTTCGTTTACAAAATCGACATTTCCGGTTGATATTTTGTCACTTTTTGATAAATCATTATGAATCATTAAATAAACAAAATTGAGTTTTAATTTCATATTTAAATTCTTTGAAAGTCAAAGTTTATTAAAAACTTAATTATAAGGCAAACAACATTTTTGTGGATGACCCTATTATGGAATTCTCGAACCCTGATAAATTAGAACAAATCACAATAATAATAGATGGTGCTGCATCTCACTTCAAAAATCGCTATCAGTATTATGAAGTATCTATAAAGTACCCATCAAATTAGTACAAGGGGGAAATATTTGTTGTACAAATCACCATCCAATAGGACAACACTTAGGTCAAGATGAAATACGGTTGGTCAACACCGATTTCTGGTGGTGCCGTTCGATGCGATACGTTCTCGAGATCGCGTCGGTTTCTCCTCGGGTCGGGATCGGGTTTTCGATACCCGTGATCGGTTTTCTCTTGGCTCGAATTTGGCTCGGAATGCGATATATCGACTCGGGATCGGGTCGGGTTGTCGATATTCCTTCGCCAGATGTGGGTCTGTCACGTAGCGGTCTACAGTGAGGTGAAATGAACACAATAACACAATTTTTCTTATACTTCAAGTCACTTGAATTCAATGCACAACGATATAAGAAAGAAGAAAAAAATTGTTACCTTATAAAGCTAATTGTTAAAAGCAAATTTTATTAACAAATAATCGACATGAAGAAATATTTGTTTTCAAAGTATATTCCTGCTCTAAAATTGCTTGCTGTTATTGTTTGGATGATACGTGGCCATCAAAATCCAAAACTGAATGTTATTAATCAATTCTATAAACAAATGTACATCGCAGACATTAATAGGCAGAAAGCAATGTTTCTTTTTGTACTTTTGTTGTAATGACATTCCCAATGATGTTTTCTGTAAAAAATTTACCATTTGTTGATATTTGTTTATTTGATAAACAAAATATATAAACAAATGCACATTTTAGGCGTTTTCAAGCGAAACGAAATCAATTTTGCTTCTAATCTTGTTGCAATTATAGTGCCAATGATGTTTTCTAAAAAAATGTTGCCAGGCATTAATATTTGTTCATTTTATAAACAAATTTTATAAACAAATGCACATTGTAGGCGTTTTCAAGCGCCAAAATTTTTTTCCAAGAATTTTTTTTCCACAAATTATTTTTCAACAAACTTTTTTCACAAATTTTTTTCAAAACCTTATTTTTGTATCAAATTGTTTTTTAATCAAAACTTTGTTTACAAAGTTAGAAAATATTTTGTGTTAAGATTCTGTTAAGACTTACATTAACGTCTTAATAGGCTACGAAACCCTTGTTTGTAGGCGCTCGGCGCCTACTTGGACTACATTTTTTCTTTTGAACTTGCTGAAATCATATTGCCAATGATACTTACAGAAAAAATGTCGCTATGCATTAATATTTCTTTACTTTATTGACAAATTATACATACAGAAATTAAATAAAGAATAGAGAATAAGAAAAGAATAAGAAAAATAAAGAATCATTTTGGGCGTTTTGAAGCGAAAAGAAATCGTTTTTTCATCTGACCTTGCTGAAATTTTATTACCAATTAGATTTTCTGAGAAAATTTCGCTATACATCAATATTTGTTTATTGTATTAACTAATTACATAAACATATTTACATATCAGGCATTTTTAAACGAAAAGAAATCTTTTTTTCTTCTGATTATGTTCAAGTTATATGTCCAATGATCCTAGAGCAAAATATTGCCAATCATCGCTAATTGGTTATTTTATATACAAATCGCTGAAACAAATGTACACTGCACATATTTATAGGCAGAAAGAAATCGTGATTTCTTTGATTATTTCTTAAACTATATTGACAATGAATTGTGTAGATAAAATTTTGTTATTCCTCACTATTTGTTTATTTTATGAATTAAGTAGGTAGATAAATGAATATTCTAGGCATTTATCGGCGGGAAAAATCTTTCTTGCATCTACTCTTGTTACAATTAAATTGCGAATCATGTTCTTAGACCAAAATTTTCTGATAAAATAGAACTCGAATAATATATAAGCAAATTATATATAAGTATACCATTAAGCCATTTCCCTTTCGGGGTAGGCGTGACACTACCTGATTCGGGTAGTGTTTCTAGGTTGATAACTTGTAGTAAATAACTACAAGTGTGGGCTCACCACACCCACGATGTGCCAACAGCACTCAGTTTTCTCGAATGGTCACCCATCCAAGTGCTAACCGCGCCCAACGCTGCGTAACTTCAGTGATCTGACGAGAACTGGTTTTTTCAGCGTGGTATGGCTGTTGGCTAATACACATTTTAGGCGTTTGTAAGGAGAAAAACAATTCTCTTTGTTGTAGTCTTGTCAAAATCATGTTAGCAATGTTTTTTATATGAACATGAATTTTTTCCATTAACAGAATATTTTTGGGAAAATAAATAAATTTGTAAAAATTGAACTATTTTGTTGGAAAATCGTTGGTTTTAGGTGGAAATTTATTTCATAACTGTAAATCTAAGTAGTCAAGTTGAACATTCATCATTTTAGTTAAAAATCAATCTCTTCGTTTGAAAATTGAACTAAAAATTGATTCTTTCGTTGCAAATTTAACTGTATTATTGAAAACACGTTTTTATTGTTTGAGAATTAATTTTTTCCATGGAAAATGTATCCATTCGATTTATGGGTGAAAATTTATCTTTTTCAGTTGAAAATTGGACTACATCATAGATTGAAAATTTATTTTTATTTTTGAAAATTGAAGCTATTCTCACGATGATTAGTATTTTTGGTTGAAATTCATTTTATTGTTTACAAATAAACCTTTATCAATTTATTTGAAAAGTAATTTCTTTACTTGAAAATTCAAGTTTTTTTTTTAAAGTTCGTTTTTTTTAAGTAAATTTTTTTTTTTTTAATTGGAAATGTAACTCGCTCATTTTTGATAGAAAATTTATCTTTTTAATTTGAAAATTTACCTCTATGTCTAAAAATGCATGTACTTTGTGAAAAATTAGTAGAAAATTTAACGTCTTGGTTGACAAATCAACTACTTGATTGAAATTTGAACTACTTGGTTAAAATTTCTTTTTATTGGTTGAGGATGTAACTATTTTATTGAAAACTCTTTTTTTATATTAAAAATTAATTTTCTGAAGTAACAATTCAACCATTCCATCTTTTATTGAAGATTCAACTATTTACGTTTTCATTGAGAATTTATCGTACACATTTGGTTTGAAAATCAAACTGTTCGAATGAAAGTTTAAGTGCATTGTTACAAATTCATGTCATTGGTGGAAAATTTTACTATATTGTTGAAAAAACTTGTATAAATAGAAAATTTCAAAGATAAATTAAACTGTTCGAATGAAAGTTTAACTGAACTGTTGAAAATTCATATCATTGGTGGAAAATTTTACTATATTGTTGAAAAAACTTGTATAAATAGAACATTTCAAAGATTTCTGCTCAACAAATATGTATCCACGCCATGATTTGTGATCCTCGAAATTGAGGAATGAATTAATAAATTTGTTAATTATATCATTTGAAGAAATCTTAAGTGAAAAACATTACAAATTGAGTAATTAAAAAATTTTTAAACCAGAGACTTGTTTCATTAGACGTCAAATAATTTGTATTTTAAACCTTTTTGAAATAATAATTCTATAATTATTATTTATACATTAAAGTACAAAACTCTTTTTCACGAATTGACAATTTAAAAAGGAAAAAATTAGAATTATTGTAGAGTTGAAAATTTAAATGTAGGATGCAGGACTCTGAAATGTTCACGATTTAATCGAAGGCATTCGATTTAAAACAATTCAGCTGGAAATTGTTCACTTTTCAATATCTGCTTTATATTTGCTCCTTTTCAGTAAACAGTCCAATATTGCCAAATATTAAAAAAAGATCCTTTTTCATTAAAAAACAATTTAAAATTGAATGAAGGTTGGAAACAGGGTCTATAGTTGCATTTGGATGTTTCAAATTATTTGCTACTAAGCCAAAGTAAGGTAAACGTCCCAGTAATCGCCACCATAAGAGATTTCATTGACTTCAAATATTTAGAAAATTGTTTTGGAAGGATTAGTTAAAAAATGATTGGTACTGCTTGAAGCATTAAACATCCTAGAATATTATAAAAATTGGTTTTACATTATATTTAATATTACTTCTTATTGATAAACAATTAAAAGTCAAAAAGCACCGATGTCCCAGTCACCGCCATTTCCAAATCTGCCATGTACTAGTAATCGCCAGTCGTTGTCCCAGTCTTCGCCAAAAAGGTTAAGTTTTCTTGAAATCAGTTTTTAGTGATTTGGACGTGTATTTCAAGTGTATATTTGTATTTTAAGTATACTTTAATGAAATGAAAGATGTATTGTTAGTTTTATATTGATTCAGAGATTGAGGCCTCCGAGATGAAATCCGTCGAAACATAACCTCAAAATCGAATCTTCTGATAGTTCCAATACGTCTGATGGACATTATAATAATTAATCATAATAAAAATGAATATTCTTTTAAAATTTTAGTTTTTATTGAAATTAAAAATATTTTCCAATAAAATTAATATTTTATTTATAAGAAATAAAGTGGTCTCAAAAATAAATCGAAGTAAATATTTATTAGAATTTTTATCACAATAAGTGATAACTACAATGATGAAATTCTTTTATAATACTGAATATTATAATTAAAAATTATCAACACTTTCCTTTTTAAAATAAAATTCGAAAAATAATATTGAGTTGTATAAAGTCATATAACTTAACTTTGTTCTATAAAATGGCTAAGTACAACATAATTACATGGGATGCAAAAATTTACACACTGGTAATTTGTATAATTAACTTTTTTGCAACATAACTTATAAACACAATGACGAAATTTGATAAATTGCAGTGACTAAAAAAATGATGTGTATTTGGAGGTTATGTTCTGTTTACGTTGTCAGAACATTAAAACTATCAATAATTATATATTTGTTACACATTTTTCTTTATATTATGCAGTATAGATTAATGTTAGCTAATGAAAA
Source organism: Andricus curvator (assembly GCA_932195095.1). NCBI lineage: Eukaryota > Metazoa > Arthropoda > Insecta > Hymenoptera > Cynipidae > Andricus > Andricus curvator. Next base: position 124,480 of record CAKNYM010049454.1, read on the forward strand.
ACTACTCAATAAATATTAACTTCACTAAAAAATGATAATAAACTAAAAAATTGCTGATGAAATCACTATAATAGTCATGCCAATATTTTACATCACCTTTTTTCAGTTTCAAGCACTAATTCATATTACGATTACTTTTCACGCAGTAACAAGTCAGTTCTCCGATTTCATTTCACGTCTTTTTGAAATTAATTAAATCATTATTTTTAACGAAATATGGAAATGAAATGTTGCCAGATTCGTCCCGCGATTACTCGAGAAACTATGCTTTTGAAATGTCCCTATAATCGCGCCCGATATTTCTCTAACGGGAAGGTACTAAATGAAGAATTTGCTTAATTTTATGAAACAAAAATGATCTTTCATTACAAAAAAATAATTTTCGTCCCGATCAAGTAATTTCTTGACATATTAAAAGCTTAAACAAAGAAACGTCTTTCATAACCTAAATGTTAAGCTATTTTCCCCGTTTCGTGATTCATGGCCACCGGCAATACAAATCAATTTTTTTTACCCATGTGCACTATTTGCACAAAAAAAAATAATTTGGTTTCCATAACAAGCACTGTTCAAACTTACTTAAAAATATTTTAGGAATGTATTTTAATGCGGAAAATACTTACTGCTGGCGTTTACACTTCAAAACTGGCGATTACTGGGACCGCGGGGATTACTGGGACGTTTACCTTACAACTCTTTCACTATGGGGAAAATATATTTCAGCATTTTCACTCCAGCCATAACCGGGTTAACCAGGCAGTGGAGGAGTCAGGGGGGCCGAGTGACGTCAAGCCATTGTCAAATTTCCCTCTCCGCTCGGTTCAACTGAGAAGTGCACATCTGTCGAAGGAGTATCGAAAACCCGACCGCATCACGAGTCGATATATCGACTTCCCGAGCCAAAACCGACTCGATCCACACCCGATACTGGAGGCCAGGATCGAGTCGGAATCGTGTCGAGATCGGGAAATATCTCTCGGCGGCATCACTACCGATTTCCGAATTGGGACATTTGACGTGAAATACCTGATTTACTAATTAAATTATATATTTGCTTGATATTTGTAGCATTCTACGGAAAATTTATTTTCCGAACTTACTTGTCTTCGAACTCATCATACTCCTCATCTTCATAGTTGTTTTCAGAATTTCCTTTTAACCGCAAAACATCTTCAGGAATAACTTCCTTCTCCAGTTGCATATTGTAATTAATTTCCACACCCTCTAAATCATTTGCTACATTTTCATGTCCTGACTGACGAAGACTTAAAAGAAAATTTTTAAAAGCATGGGGGCCCCTCGTCCTTACAGTTAGAAGGATGTCCCTTTTGGTTTCCAAGTTACTTAAATTTGTCTGTATAAGAGAGGAAAGTATTTGTTAGAATTTTCAATAGAAGAAGAAACTATATAAGTACGAATGATTACTGCTGAAAAAAACCGGCCTATTTTCTCTGTAAGAAAATAAATTAAATGTAAAACTTACTTTCCATATAGGAATATTGCAGTCATCGTGGTTAAATACACGATTTTGAAGTAATTTTGGCCATAAGTCTGTCATGTCTATCTGTGGAGCCATTCGTTCGCATGAGACATTAATTTTTTCTCGGTCTCTTTGGTTCATGATTTATAAGTTCTAATTTTACTCAATTTAAACAATTACCCCTTCGAAAAAATGGCCTTTTCGTATAAACTGAAAATAATTAGAAAACATACATTCATATTATTATATATTATATATCATATCTTTATATATATAATTCTTCTGTCCATGTGTATGTTACTGAACTCCTCCTAAACGGCTGTAACGATTTTAATGCAATTTTGTGTATGTGTTCCAGTGGATTCGAGAATGGTTTAGATTCACAATTCAGTCCA